>VZUI01063128.1:0-81837 GCA_013401135.1 Cettia cetti | reverse complement strand
TTTTATTTTATTTTATTTTATTTTATTTTATTTTATTTTATTTTATTTTATTTTATTTTATTTTATTTTATTTATGTTGTTTTATGATTTATTTTATGATTTATTGTGCCGTGGTAATGCCACATAGCAATGGGTCACTACAAATGGCAGGCACTGAATATGGAGTTTAAAAAAGGAAATACAACCAGGAAGAGCAGTTTTGCCAAGAAGTGACATTCCCTACATTTCTAAAAAGGGCTTTTCCAAATCATTCCAAAGGTCTTTCACACAAAACCGTCAAAATACTCACTTATTTACTCCAGTTTGACCTCAGAACTGATTTCCTATCTTTACATCAGACAGCAGTTCCTGGTTTCACCTCTCTGCCAGCAGGAGATTATTTGTATAGATGTAGAAATGAATAAATAAACCATGTGTATGGTCATAGATATGAAATACATAAACATATATAGTTTACTTATATAAATATATAGCTCATAAATCAGATTTATTCTTTTATTTATATATGCCATAGGCCTCTCTATATACAGGCATATGCACCTCAAATGAATAAATAAGCCATAGATTTGTATAGGTTTGCACATATATATGAGCCTGTATCTATGTTTAAGGTATGAATTTATATACATGGTGTGCTTGTTCACTATATTTTTCCTTGGAGTGCATTGTCTGTGTGGCGTTCATTAATGTAGAAAAAAAATCAAAACTGTTTAAAAATTAATTTCAGAATCATTAGATATAAAGATTTGCAAAATCCTGGGAAAGATGAAAGTGGAGCAAGGGTCTGGTGTGGGAAAGAGGATTTGGGTGAATATGGAGGCAATTTCTAAACAGGAGAATTGCTGGACCAGAGGTGTTGGGTTCACTCCACTTGATGTTTTTGCAATGGGGAGATTTCTCAATGAGGTATTTAATATAAAATAATTCATAATTTATCTCAGCTTGAGGTAGGGGTCTGAGAGCTGGACATGTCCCATCCCAAACTTCCCATGCCCTGGGCTGATCCCACAGTGTGGGCAGCAGGGGTGGGGGGAATTCTGTCCCCTCTGCCCCTCTCAGGTGAGACCCCACCTGCAGAGCTGCCCCCAGATCTGGGGCCCAGCACAGGAAGGACCTGGAGCTGCTGGAAAGAGTCCAGAGGAAACACCAGGATGATCAGAGGGATGGAGCAGCTCTGCTATGGGAAAGGCTGAAGGAATTGGGATTGTTCACCTGGAGAACAGAAGGCTTTTGGATGATCTAATTGTGGCTTTCCAGTTCCTGCAGGAGCCTACAAGAAAGATGGGGAGAGACCATTTACAGGTCACAGGGATTGGCTTCCCACTGCCCAATGGCAGGGTCAGATGGGATATTGGGAAGGAATTCTTCCCTGTGAGGGCGGTGAGGCCCTGGCACAGCTTGCCCAGAGAAGCTGTGACTGCCCCTGGATCCCTGTAAGTGTTCAAGGCCAGGTTGGTCAGGGCTTGGAGCAACCTGGGATGGTGGAAAGTATCCAACCTCATCCTCCTCCTCCCCATCCCAGAGATCAGTTCCTCCACAGGATGACACTTGGGAGGCTGGCTGTGTGACATGAGTCACCCTCTGCACTTGCCCCTTGCACTTCCTGGGCTGCAGAGGATTCCCCTCTGATATCAAACATCTGGTGTTGGAGTCAGGAATAACCTGGAGCCCTGAGCATCGACTGCCCAGAAACCCCAAGGTGCTGCCATTATCTCAGGGAGACCTGCAGTCCTCAAACCATGATAAAAACATGGACCAGGAGGAGAAGCCAAGGGCATATCCCTGTCCCACCAGGTGTGGCTGCACCACAGCATTGCCACCATCCACTCCTCCAAAGCGTTCCCCACAGACCTCCTCATCCCTGGCTCCTCACCCAGCCTCTCCTCCTGCCTCTGTGGCCCAACCCTCACCTTCAGGGGTGGTGGCAGCACCCTGGAGCTGTGCCAGGCTCTGGGAACCAGGGGTGACGCCACATGGGCTGCAGATGGCACTCCCAGCATGTCTGCAAAGGGGCTCCTTCCCACAAAGTCGGTCAGGAAATCTTCCCCTGACTGAATGATGAGCTTGAAAGTCTTTGACAGCGTCCCTCGAAGGCACTGTCAGCTGTGATTGTCTTGGACGAGGCACCCCAGGCACGGGCAGCCTCTCACTGATTTGGGGTGAGAGAGGATGGGCAAGGAAGGTATAATTTATTACTGCTTTTCCTTCTCCACCTGCCTGTCCATCCAGCTCTGTAGGGGTGTGGAACGGCACGAGCAGCCCCACAGGACCTGCTGTGCACCAGGAAGTTGAGGAGACACCCTGCCAGCTCCCAGGAGGCTCTGCAGAGCTCTCAGTGCATCACTGTGTTCTCACCCACGGGGTGGGGGTCCCTGCACATCTGCAAAATGCTCATTAACACAGGGGAGGCATTTTCCAGTGACTCTCTTTGCTGTCCCCCGAAGGGAGATGCCCATTTGTCAAAAGGAAATGTTTTAAGTGGGAAAACACTGGTGTTGGGAATGGCAATCAGGAGTTGTCAGCATGGATTCACTGAAGGGAAATCATGTTTGACCAACCCAATTGCCTTCAACAATGAGACAACCACTTGCATGGATGAGGGGAGAGCAGTGGATTTTGTGTACCTGGACTTCAGCAAGGCTTGTGACACTGTCTCCAATCACACCTGTTGGATAAACTCAGGAAATATAGACTGGAAGGGTGGATGAGCTGGATTGAGAACTGTCCCAGACGTGGTTCTTAGGGACATGGTTTAGTGCTGGACCTCTTGTCTTAACTTACTCGTTGGACTTAGATCTTGAAGGTCTTTTCCAACCTTAATGATTCTGTGATTCCATGAACTGGCTGAACAGCAGAGCCCAGAGGGTGGCAATCAGAGGCACAGGGTCTGGCCTGTCACTTGTGGTGTCCCCAGGGTTCAATGCTGGGCTCAGAATTGTTTAACTTGCTCATTGATGACTTGGATGAAGGGACAAGTGCCTCCTCAGAAAGCTGGATGATGACACAAAGCTGGGAGGAGTGGCTGATCACCCCAAGGGCTGTGCAGCCCTTCAGAGGGACCTTGATGTGTTGGAGAAATGTGCAGAGAAGTGTCTGAAATTCAGCAAAGGGGACTGCAGGTCCTGCATCTGGGGAGGAGCAACACCAGGTACCAGCACAGGCTAGGGGTGACCTGCTGGAGCAGCTCTGTGGGGAAGGATCTGGGTGTCCTGGTGGACAACTGGCTATCCATGAGCCAGCAGTGTCCTGGGGGCCAAGAAAGCCAAAGGGATCCAGGGATGCTCCAGGAAGAGCATTTCCAGCAGGTCAGCAGCCCCTCTTCTCAGCCCTGTGAGGCACATCTGGAGTGCTCTGTCCAGCTTTGGGCTCCTCAGGACAGGAGGGACACGGAGCTCCTGGAGCAGGCCCAGTAACAAGGATGATGAAGGGTCTGGAGCATCTCCCTGCCCAGGAAAGGCTGAGGGAGCTGGGGCTGTTCAGGCTTGGGAGGAGATCCTAAGAGGGAACCTCATCCCTGTGTGTCCCTGTGTGCAGGGAGGGCTCAGAGCAGGGCCCAGGCTCTGCTCCATGGGGCTCAGCAATGGCTCCAGAGGAACGGGCAGGGACTGATCCCAAAATGTTCCCCCTGGACATGAGGAAAAACTTTTCTGTGCAGTGACCAAGCACTGAACAGATTGTCCAGAGAAGGGGTGGAGTCTCCTCACTGTGGATATTCCAGAACTGTCTGGAGACAATCCTGCACCCTGTGCTCTGGGATGGTCCTTCTGGAGCAGCAAGGTTGGACCACATGACTCTCTGTGGTCTCTTCCAACCTAACGCATTCTGGGATTATGGAAAGTGCTTTATTTTGGGACCAAGATGGTCTCCTCTCTTCATACTCCATCTTCTGAAGCCAAAGCCTGGGGATGTCCATCAGGAATAAGGTGTGTCTCCCATACCATGGCATATCCAGAGAAGAGGGAGACCGAGGTTTGCAGGTGTAGGTGTAACCCTTCTGTCCCAATTTTACCTTCTGGCCCTCATTTTATAAGGAGTCCCAAGCTGAGAAAGGCAAAGCAGACCCTTTACCCCATCCAGGATCTCCAGACCTTTGAGGAGGTTCTTGTTAAACCCACACTCAACATCCACCCTGGCTCGCCCATTTATTGTTTGTGCCCTGTACCCTTGGTGTTAATCCCACAGACATTTTACACCCCCCCCCCCCCCCCAAATGCATCAGAGGAAATGAGGGGAGATACATGGAGAGATCAGAAGGGTTTTCTGCATCCGGTCTCTGCAGGAGCCATCCATCATCCGTCCCCATCCATCCTCCATCTCCATCCTCTGGATCTGCCTGCGCACGCCGGTTTTGAGGAGGATTTTTTGGAGCCTGGGAGGGGAGCGTTTTTCCTGTGAAAGCAGCACAATGGCGGGTTCCAGCTCCCAAACTAGCTCTCAAACACAGAGACAAACCATCCCCAGCTCTCCCTCTGCTCATTAAAGTGCAACTGGGAGAGAGGCAAGAACTTCCTAATGACTCGAGAGCGGTGCCGGCGCTTTTGTTATTCCTCGTTTCGGAGCCCGTTCCACCTTTGATTCTGCTGGTGCTGGGAGGGGACTGCTGACAGCAAGGGCTGAAAGCAGGAATCATCAGGAGAGGAGATGAAGGCCCAGCCTAACACCTTTTTTTTCTCGTCCTGTGCATTTAAAGAGCTGGGCTGGATAATCTGGAGGTTTGGATGACAGGAAATACCTGGCTTTTGAATGGCTGTAACTATTTAAATGGGGGAAGTCAGAGACAGTTGTAGGGTTTTTTTTCCTTCATGATCTCTTTTGCATGGTTTTTATTGAAGTGGTAGTCATGGGAAGAGCCGGAGTTAACTGGTATATTCTGTAATTCCTGCTCACTGCTGGGAAAACAGGCAGGAAAACATCAGAAAATAAGCCCTGTAACTCCGGAGCAATGGAGCAGTTTATTTGCCATGGGAGATGCATCTCTGGATTTCACAACAGCATCACCAGGGGGTTGAGCATCATTTCCCCAAAACAGGATGGGGAACAGGATCCTCTGCTGTACCTTGTAATGAGTTGGTGAAGCCAACTGAGACAGCACAAGACCTGGGTTCAGCTCTTCTCCAAAATGCTTTGCAGGGCCACAGGCTGGAGTGAGATTTATTTATCACCTTCATATCCCCCCCCAGCACTGGTTATGGGGCTGGTGACCATCCTGCACACACAGGGGTGGTGCTTTCACCATGCTGGCTCCTCCAGAGGGTATATCCATAGGGTGAATCCTATACTGCAGCTGTCCAAGGCCAAGCTGGGCAGAGCCCTGAGGAGCCTGGGTTGAAGCTGTCACTACCCACAGCAGGGGTGTAGCACTGGATGGCCTTTAAAGGCCCCTTCCAACCCAAACTATTCTCTGATTCTACCAAAATACATATTTCAATTATCACACCATTACATGATTATATCCACTGGGATTTTCTTTTCATTGCAAACCAATCAAACCTCAGAGACATTACCATTTATTGCACTCCGTTGTTTTTGCAGGCAATAGGTGATTTACTAAAGTGTTAATTTCCTATAGCAAAAGTTATAATGGGAAACCAAAGTAAAATTGATTTTAAATTACCATGGCAAGCTTGCAGAAACACTCCCATTATTCAGAGGAGTGGGTGAAGGCGCTGCAGTTTTCACTGCTGGGAAGGAAAATACCTTATTTAAAATCAGGGGCTCTCGAGTGGCATTGCCAGGCTTTGGTGACACCATCATGGTGGAATCCTTTTATTAAGGAACATTTTCTTGGTTGAGAACAACCAGATCCATGAAGAAAAGCCATGTTACTGTTGGTTATTTATCATTTTTTCTTGAAATGATTCTGGTGGGGATGGTGCTGTGGCAATCACCAAGAAGCTCCCTGACTTGGATCAGGGTAACAGCAGGAATTTCAGGCATGGCTTTGTCTCCTGGGGACTTGTCCTTGATATTCCTAAAAGCAAGGATCACCCCTTCCTGCATGGACAGCTGCCCTCAGTCGGGTGCTTCCCAAAAAACACCATTTTCATTCAAAGGCTGCTGTCCTAAATTAACTTTCACTGAGGGAGGCCAGGGGAGAGGGAGGGGGGCAGATTGCAAAGCTCAAACACAGAAATCTGCTTGAGCCAAGGCAATGGTTTTTGTGCTGGGATGAATCAGAAGCAAAATGCAAAACAATCAGCCTAACTGTGATGAAAACTAGACCTGAGGACCTCCTAAAGCCTCAGTAATGAGTTGTGGGGTCACATCCTGAAGGCTTTACCCTTCACCAGGAACTGTCCAGGGATGTGCAGGCTCTCAGTGCCTTGGGACAGGATCTTGTTCAGCACTAAGGCTTTGTAGAGGCAGCAGCTCTCTCAGATTGCCTGAAGCTCACGGTGTGGGAAATGCTCTCCCATGGAACACTGACAATATGAAATGTTTACAATAAATTGACACAAGGCATTATTACATCCTGTCCTTCCTGTTTGATGAGAGCAGAGCTGTGGAGGAGCTGCCTTGCCATCCATCCCCACCCTGCTCATCCCATTGCCTGCAGGCTCTGGATGCGCCCACCCAGTTTTGAAGGCTTGGAGATGTGGCCAGATTCTGCCCATTGGCCTCAGGGACAGACACTGACCCTGAAATTCTCAGTTAATTACTTTATATGATGTCCCAGAGACTGGAACAAAGCTCGATGCTACAAACAATTCCTTTTCCTGGCCCAGTAAATGACACGAGCCCTAAAACTGCTCATTCCTCACCTGATGCTTCTGCTCCATAAATATCATGTAAGGAAAGGGCTTTCTTGCACTCAGGAGCACACGGGGACTCCAGGATTTGACACGAATAATTCATGGGGCTGTTTGCTCCTGCAAGGAGAAGGATGAGCTCAGACAGATCATTTGAATTCCCCGTTGCCGCGGCTGCGTCCGAGGGTTCACACGCAGATGTTGAGAGCACCCACAGCAGTAAAGCACTTATTGATACCAAAACCATTCCTGATCCAGCTTGGATTCTAGGAAAGGGAGAAAGGGAGGCATTTATACAAAAAGATGGATCTGTGGCCAAACGGAAGCAGGGTGATGCCAGAAATATGAGTTTTGCTGGCAAAACTGTGGGGAATTTACCCTGATTTCCTAAATCATGGCTATGTTTGTCTGAGGAGTCTGGTGGATATGGCTTCAGAATAGAAACCAGCGTCATGACATGTCCAGGGAAGGGAACAGAGCTGGGGAAGTGGCTGGAGCACAGGAGCAGCTGAGGGAGCTGGGAAAGGGGCTCTGCCTGGAGAACAGGAGGCTCAGGGGAGACCTTGTGGGTATGGTGAGTCAAGAACCTAAATTTACTGATTGTTTTCAACTGCCATATCTAATCCTAAACTCCTCAGATTTGGGGGTTCCTCTGAATGGTAGAAGTCCCCCTTGTGTCACTGCTATGGTTAAAATCATTCCCTGAGAGTGTAGGAGCTTTGGTAGGCTAGGTAATGGTACAGGAAATTATGTCAGAACAAAATCTCAAAAATCATGGAATCACAGCATCACTCAGGTTGGAAAAGACCTCCAAGACCATCGAGTCCAACCTGGGACCAATCCCCACCTTGTCACCTAAACCAGAGCATTGACTGCCACATCCAGTCATTCCTTGGATGCCCCCAGGGATGGGGACTCCAGCACCTCCCTGGGCAGCACCAATGTCAGACCACCCTTTCCATGAGGAAATTTCCCCTCATGTTGAACCTGAACCTCCCTTGACACTGCCTGGGGCCATGACAAATGTAATAGGAGCCTCTGTTTAAGTGGACAGAGATCATTTATTTTTCCTCATGTCCTTTCTCTCAGGTGTGTGGGCATGGAATGTTGCAGGGCTGGTGTGTGCAGACGGGTGGGACAATCTTATTGTGCTTTGACATGCCCTGACAAGACTCAGAAATTAACAATTCTCAGCCCAGTTTTATGTCCAACAGAGCAAACTTTTTGTGGGTTACTCTTTCCCACAGGTGTCCCCTGAAGCCCACTCTTTCAGGCAAGTTTCCCCTAAGGAAAAGTGATTTCAGTTTCCCTTTCCTAGATTAGCTATTAAGAAAAAAATTCTTGAGAGTAAGGGTTGTAAAGCATTGAAATAGGCTTCCCAGAGAAGTGGTGGGGTCACCATCCCTGGAAATGTTCAAAAATTGTCTGTATGTGGCACTTGAGGACATGGTTTAGTGGTGAGCATGGGCCTGGGCTAACAGTTAAACTTGACACCCTACAGGTCTTTTCCAACTTTAATGATTCCATGATTCTGTGATTCCTGCTAGACTGTAAAAGTTCCTGGAGTGGTTTATCAGCCTCAGCCCTGAGCCCTCCAACAGGGTTTGGAAGGGACCTGTCTGAGGGAACAAAAACCAATTGGGATGATGACGATGATGATGATGACACTGGGGGTGCTGGTGTCAGAAGGGGCTTTTCTTCTCCCTCCCAGCCATACATAAATAAAGCTGGGGCTGGGGCAAGAATACCTTTTTGAGGGGCTGTGTTTTTGGCAGGGTTCCTGACCTCACCTGACCCATCAGCAAAATTCCCAACTCACCCAGATTCCCGGTGTGCTCCTTCCCTGATGGCTGAGATGAGGCAGCGTCGGTGGGAAACCAAGGGTCAGGTTTTGGCTCCTCCACAAGCTGCCCATGTGACTGCAGGCAATTTATTGCATCTCTCAGTGCCTCGGTCCCCTGCTGTTAATAACACATCCTTTCCTTTGCTGTGGTTCTGTCCTTGTCAGTTTAGATTGTAAATCCTTTAAGGCAAGAGCTGTCTCTTGCTCTGTGTGCGCTCCAGACTCGGCACAATCCAACTCCGATCTCAGCAGAAGCCTTTTAACATTGCTATCATATAAATATCAGTGATACCTGGGAGCCAGGGCTTCTGGGTTCTGTGCCTGGGCCTCTCAACCCTGCACTGCAGACAGGGGTGAGTTTATTTTACCCATTTCTAAAATAAAGACTGTCTGAAATAGTGATCAGAAGGTTGAGGAGTACAGGTTCTGCTGGTGAGGAACTTTAATGTGGGGTTGATGGGGTGCAGGAGTTGAAAGCCAGTTGGGAATGAATAATATGAATTAGACTTGGCTTCCTGATAAAACGTCCTAGAGGAAAAAACAGAAGGGGTTGCACTTACTCATAGAACTGCTCCAACACCAGAGTAAAGAATTTATGGGAAGTGTCTTGGCTCCACTCTATGACTGTTATCCTGCTCCTTCACACTTCCCAGCCTTCTCCATTTCCTCCCATAACAAGCAAAGCTGTCCAGAGAGATTTATTCTGCCCATGTTCTGCTCTTTGCTGCTACAAACCCACCAAGGGAGTTCCCAAACCCCTTTTGGGTGCTGTCCTGTTCTCTAAGCACTGAGCAGTGACATCTTTGAGCTGGTGATAGGGGCACCAGCAGCCCTGGAGGCTGCAAGGACAGAAGGTCCCAGTGGCTGTGGCTTGCAGGGACATGCAGACTATGCTGTCACTCTCACAGCAGAGGATTCTTCCAGCTGGTTTGGGCAGCAGGGGCAAGATTCCCATGGGAAATACGTGGATGGAGCAATGAATAGGGTGAGGAAGAGGAGGAGATGGTGGAGTTGTCCTGCCTGGTTCCGTAGCTGTAGAGATTCCCCTTCTGGACTGAGACCCAGGAGATCCATTCCCTTGTCCAAAATGCTCTGGGCAGCTCAGTGCACCCTCAGATGTGGCTCTAGAAGGGCAGAGGTCTTTTTCATGCCCTGTATCCCACCAGCCAGCAGTCCACAAATAACTTTGATATCCTCTGTAAGAGTGCCAAGTGCCTGTGAGTCTTGCCCCCGGTCTCCATCTTCTTCAGGGATGGCCTGGAGAAGCCAGCAGGAGATGCTGGAGCATTTCCAAAGGATGGAAACAGAGCTAGGGAAGGGTCTGGGGCACTGAACTCTGATGAGAGTGGCTGAGGGAGCTGGGAAAGGGGCTCAGCCTGGAGAAAAGGAGGCTCAGGGGAAACCTTGTGGCTCTGCACAACTCCCTGACAGGAGGGGACAGCCAGGGGGGGGGTTAGGCTCTGCTCCCAGGAAACAGGGACAGGACAAGGGGAAACAGCCTCAATTTGAGGATGGAAGGATTAGGTTGGATATTGGGAACAATTTATTCACTGAAAGGGCTGCCCAGCCCTGACACAGCTGCCCAGGGCAGTGCTGGATTCGCCATCCCGGGATGGATTTAAAAGATGTGTTGGGGACATGGGGCAGTGGCAGACTTGACCCTGCTGGGTCACCAGTTGGACTTGATGTCTTTAAGAACTTTTCCAAGCTCAATGATTCCATGATTCTATGCTAATGCAGAGGATTGATCTCCACAGGGATTCCATTGAAAGGCAGTACCAGCCCTCTGGGTAGGGAAGGACATAAAAACTATGGGATAAGATCTGTTCTAGACAAGAACTACTCACGGCGTGTGTCACCTTCCCAAAGCTGTGCATTTGCTCCACAAGGGGGAAAAAAAGGCCAAATTAAGAGATGATGGGAACAAAAGAAATCCCAGCCAGCTCTGGGAGCTCCCATTCCAGCTGTCAGATGGGAATGCACTCCATCTTAGCATGAACTTTGCTCCCCACAGGAAAATTCCTTTCCTACCTGTTGGCACGGCAGTACCACAGCCTCCACGTCCCCCAAATCTTTTCCATGGGGGAAGAACAAGTGATTCCTCAAAGCGACTCCTCAAAATGACAGCAAGGAGGTGAGAGGCATCTGATAGGGAAGTGATGCGAAGGAGATGGGAGACATCTGGTATCAGCCATCAGCTCTCAGTCGCTCATCTGGACCCTTCTGTAGTCAAGGGAAGGAGACAGGAAATCTGTGGGAGGTGTTGCAGACACTTATCTGGAGATGGGATGAGAGGCTTTCTGGAAATCTCTCTCTTTCCCTCTGTTGATAAAAGAGGGAACTGAGATGATGAGTTTGGATCAGCTTTCCCATTTTCAAACAGCTGAAGAATGGAAATCCCATCTGAGGAGATTTGGGTCAACTGCAGTGGCTCCAGAAAGATTTCCAGTCATATGAGCTTGAGCTTCACAAAAAAGCTGAGACCAACTGGGCCACCCCAAGGGTTTGGGGTATCAGAGGGGGAGAAATATATGACAAAACATCCCATACATGCCAGGGAGAAAGGCTGCACGAGGAAACCACAGGGGGAAAGGGATTTGATCCCAAAACTACTTTAAAATGCGCAGGCTCAGTGTCCTGCTTTTGGCTGTCACCTCAAGTGGCAGGACACGCAGGCAGGGGGGTGGGAGGTGGAGACTTTAATTCCCTCCAGAGCCTGGAGATGACTCAAGCCTACAGCATCCTCTTTCCAGCAGAGTGTCCTCATGAGACCACGGTGGAAACCCGGCCCGCTGGCGTGCGGCCGAGGGAGCGTTTCCGAAGTAGGGAATCGAGCCCTGGCAAAATCCTCTCCGGGCCACCCTTGGAGCCAGCAGACAAGAGCCTTCCTGCCACGCTGCCATGCCCCAGGAGGTGTTCCCGTGTTGGATATCCTGCCCAGCAGCCCCAACACGGGAACCTGAGAGCTTTGTCTCCTCGGCCGGCTCGGGGAGGTGGATGGGTTTGTCTGGGATGTTCGATGGCCAAGGTCAAGCCTTGCCTCCACGTGTAGCAAAGAAGGGCTTGGAACTCACAGGAAAGGGTTTGAACACACAGGGAAGGGATTTGTACCAATAAAAAGGGATTTGAACATGCAGGGAAGGATTTGAACCTACAAGAAGGGGTTTGAACCCACGGAAAGGGATTCAAACCCACAAGAAAGAGCTTTAATCTACAAGAAAGGATTTGAACCTACAGAAAGGGGTTTGAAACTAGACAAAGTGATTAGAACCCTCAAGAAGGGATTTGAGCCTGCAGGAAGGGGGTTGAACCCACAGGAAGGAATTTGAACCCACAGGAAGGGGTTTGTACCAATAAAAAGGGATTTGAACACACAAGGAGGGATTTGTACCTACAGGGAAGATTTGAACCCATAAGAAAGGGTTTGAACCCACAATAAAGGATTTGAACCTACAAGAAAATACTTGAACCTACAGGAAGGAGTTTGAAACTGCAGGAGGGGATTTGAACCCTAGGAAGGGATTTGAACACACAGGGAGGGATTTGAGCACACAAGGAGGGATTTGAACCTACAAAAAGGATTTTGAACCCACAAGGAGGGATTTGAACACACAAGGAGGGATTTGAACACACAAGGAGGATTTTGAACCCCCAAAAAGGTTTTGAACCCACAAGAAAGGGTTTTAACCTACAAGAAATGGTTTGAATCTAGAGGAAGCAGATTTGAAATTGCAAGAAGGGATTTGAACACAGAGGAAGCAAATTTGAACCCACAAAAAAGGATTTGAACATACAGGAAGGGGTTTGAACCCACAGGAAGGGATTTGAAACAATAAAAAAGGGATTTGAACATACAAGGAGGGATCTAAACCCACAGGAAAGGGTTTTAACCTACAAGAAATTGTTTGAATCCACAAGAAGAAGTTTGAACGCATAGGAAGAAGTTTGAACCCACAGGAAGGAGTTTGAATCTTAAAAAAAAAAAGGCTCTGAACCTATCTGGACGCAGTCCTGAGTGGCAGGAGAGAGCACACAGACCCTGTTTCTAGTTGGGTGTTGAGGTCTGGGCCAACATGGTAGATGGTCTTTTGGAGTCAGGGAAGGATGAAAGATGAAATGATGAATCTTTTGTGGCCTTGGACAGTCACTGGTGCCTTCCTGTTCCTGCCTGCCATGGCTCACCTGCTAAAGGAGCTCAAAACCTTGCAGCTTTAGGGCTCAAATACCTGAAGTTTTGGACTAGGATTTGAAGAACTTGTGTCTTGGGCTGGCAGGCTCAGGGCCAGCTGCAAATTTTTAACTGGTGAGGCCCTTGTTTGGAGGCAAAGGGCAACCTGAGGCAGACTGGCAGTTTGTAATGCAAAAGTTGTGTCAAATCCCAGCTCCCTATGGATGCTCTGCAATCCCAGGTTTATGAGCAGGACACGTCTTGGACCTTGTTCCAGCCGGGTCTGTTGGCAGGTCTTTCCAAATCTCTGCAAAAGTAGGAGGTGACAAATGCCACATTCTGTGATTTTTGAGGTCCTGACTCCTGTGGAGGGCCAGGCAGGACTTGTAGGGACAGGAGGGCTGACAGGCAGTGCCAGGCTCCTTGGAACATGTGCACAGGGAGCTGGCACGTCCCTCCCCTGCAGAGCTGTCCCCTGAGCCATGGCCAAGAGCCACCAGCAGCAGGGTGCAGGGCAGGCCACGTGAAGGTGGGGTGACAGGAAGAGAGGGGTCCCAAAAGCAGGAGATGGGCTGTGGCACCTCAGGTAAGCTACAGGGACCTGGCTGGGGTGGTGGGAGGGGATTATCCAGGGAGGAGCTGAGGGAAGCAGGGAAGGGGAATTTTGGGCTAGGGGTGAGACCCTCATTGAATCCCAAAGTGGTTTAGGGTGGAAGGGATCTCAAGATCATCCAGTTCCAACCCCTGCCACAGGCAGGGGCACCTTCCACTATCCCAGGTTGCTCCAAACTGCATCCATCCTTGTGTTGAACACTTCCAGGGATGGGGAGTCACAACTTCTCTGGGCAGCTTCTCAGCTGACCCCAGTGACACCGGAGATTTTCTTCAACCCACAACTGCAACCTCTCCAACTGCAATTCCTTAATCTCCCCAACAACCAAAACATCTGCTCTGCTCCTGTTTAAGAGCAGATCCCTGGAGAGTGAGAATCTCCTCCAAGTCCATCCCAACAGGCATCTCCACCACCTTTCCCAACCAGTTCTGCAACCTCCAACACACAGCCTGAGTTTTCCCAACCACTCTGGCCACAGAGCTTCCTTCTGGAGAGGAAAACTCTCCTGTTCTCCTTGCCTGGGATCCTTGCCTCACTGCACTGGTTTAAATCATCCCTCCTGGAGGCAAGATCAGAGGAGATCAGGAGAAAACAGTGGAAGCCAAGGTCAGGGCTTTGGAGGCAGCAAACAATTCCAGCAGGGAAAGACTGTGTGTTTACACTTCAGAGAGGCATTTGGGCAGTAAATGACAGAGGTGCTGAATTATTCCAGGGGAGAGGGAGGAGGTGTGAGTGCAGGGGGGGAAAATCCATCCATTCATTACAGAAATCAATAGCCCCCACGTGTCATTGAAGCAGGCCAGGCCCTGGAGAAATGCAAGATGGAAGAGTCCTCCCCTGCTTTGCTGAGGGGAGCAGAAACTCTGCCCAGGCTCAGCCAGGGGAAGGTGCTGAGGGAGATTATTCAGTGGTGGCTCCTGAGTCACGTCTGGATCAATGCTTTCAGCAATTTATTGGTGCTTCTGGGATAGATCTCGTCCAGGCAGCTACGACAGTCAATGTTAATGCAAACATCCTCCACGCAGGGCAGGACAGCTGCCTGGGCTGGAGCAGGCGTGTGAGAGGCATCCAAATGGGCTGGGGAAGTATTTGGAGCAGCAGGAGGTCGAAAGGACATGTGTGAAAATGAAAGGCTTTCTTTCCTTTGGATTAAGCACTTCCAAAAAGAGATCATCCAGCAGGCAGAGGGAGAAAAGAACCTCCCTCCTCTGACTGGAAGCTGGACTTGATGGTCATTGCAGGTCCCTTACAACTGAAATCTATTCTATTCCATTCTATTCAATTTTATCCCATCCTATTCTAATTTAAACCCCACCCAGCACCAGTCGCCCGGGGGAAGTCACTTAACCTCTCTGCCTCCGTTTCTGCACCTAACTGTGCATGAACATCCCTCCCTTGGGCTGAGCTGCAGGATTCCATACCTCGCCTCCCAGATGCTGCTTGCTGGTAGAAAGCTCCTGTGACCTCATTTGTGTCACTTGGATAAACTGGCTGCTGGCACGAGAAGCCTCAGCTGCACCCGGAGGGCGGTGGAGCAAGGACGTGGGCAGGTGGCTTCACTTTTGTTAAGCTTCAAGCAGAAAAGCTGCTTTTAAATTAGTAGGAGAACAGGGGAAAATGCTGTGATACTGAGTAGTGCCATGCCTGGGCTGGTTTTTCTTCTGAACATGACCACTAGAAGGTGGTTGGTCCTCTTTACAATGTTGTTTAGAACCAGTCTTAACCAGTCTCAGTTACCTATTAAATGGAACAACTGTAAGTGCTGCAGCCCACAGGCTCCTGCACAGCTTGGCTTGCTGATTTTTATTATATATACCCCTACTCAGAGCCCCCAGCAGCTGGGAGAAATCCTGCAAGCAGGCAAAGGGACTGGCAGGGCGGTGGTTAATCACAGGGCTGGGAGGAAACTTGGAAAACAACGCAGAGAGGGATGCTCAGGTGAACTTTCCTGAGGGGTGTTTCTGTAGGGATCAGCAGGATACGTCCATGGAAGGGTTCCTGTACCTTCCAAAAAGGCTGTGTCTCCTCTCCTGATGGCCTAAGACATCCTGGTGGCCTTTGGAAAGCCACTGTGAGGGGATGGCGTGGCTTGTCTGAGGCTCCTCCCTCCAAAATCACGGGAGGCTGCTCTGGCCCAGCAGTGAGTGAGTGTTGAGAGGTGCTGTTGTACCCATGGCCACCTCAAAGAACAGGGAACATGCACACTCCAGAACCCACCAGTACATCTCCTCTGGCCAGGAATAGCTGATGAGTAATACAAAGCAGCAGAGGTAATAAATATTAAAGAGCTGGAAAATGTGAAAGTGCACGGGCAGCGGAGCTGAGAGGCGTTGTGGGTGTGAAGTGCAGGGATCAGGCTTTGCTCCTCATCCCTCCGAGAAAAAAGTGTAGGGATAAGTGTTGCAATTATTTTTTGTTAATTGTGCGCTGAAAGGCATCACGTGTTCAAGCGGGTTGGTGAGCTCACCCCTGGCCTCATTCCCTTTACATGTCCCATGGTTTTCCTGGAGTGATGTGTCTGGGAAAGAGGAGACAGAGCCAGTGGGAGGAAGGAGATGTGACACCAAGGATCTGAGGAGCCCATGTGGTGATGAGGTTTTGTTCCCCAGGAGGTTGAGTGGCTAAAAGATTTTAGATTTGGTTAAGTAGCTCATGGTGCTTAATTTCCCCATCCCTGGAAGTGTCCAAGGTCAGGTTGGACGTGGCTTGGAGCAAGCTGGGGTAGTGGAAGGTGTCCCTGCCCTTGGCAGGGGGTGGAGCAAGATGAAGTTTAAGTTCCCTTCCAACCCAAACCATCCTGTGATCCTGTAATGCTGTGGTGGGTGAATTGAGGGCAGCACGTGGCAGCTTGTGAATGACATCTGTCCTGGCTGTCATGAGAGGTCACCAGAGTTGAGGAATCAACTTTCAGGTTCTGCAAATCCTGAGCTGCTCCCTGCCCCTTTCAGCCCGTGGTGTGGCTGTTCCTCAGACAGGGCTGATGGTGGTGGCAGCCAGATGCCATTTCTGTGCTGGAATTTTCTTCCAGTCCTTGCTCCTCCCACCACACATAGTGGTATGAGGTCCATGGGCCAAAGACACTTTTCCTTTACTTTGCAAGAGCCAAAATGCCCATGGAGACCTTTCTCCCCCTTGTTCTGGTCCCCATCCCAATCCATGCTGAGATGCAGCTGGCTGCGGCTGACTGTGGCGGGACAACAAGGGTTAAACTCTTTCCTGGCAGGCTGGGAGGACACCGTGTGATTTTTTTTCCGAGCCTGGAGAAGAAGGCAGGCCCTCACTAATGTATGCGCAGCTTCTGTGGAACTAAAAATAGCCATGATCTGAGGCTGTTCTTCCAGGATTTCACAGGCGCTCACCCAATTTTTAGCTCCTTCTCCTCAAAGGGATGGCAAAGCGAAGGCGACAGTCTCAGCCCTCGTGCGAAGCCGCCGCGTCGGGAGCTTCGCTCCAGGGATGCCTCTGACCCCTGCGGCACGGGGGAGCCGGGGATGCGCTGCCGAGCGCACGGCCCCGGCTCTGTGACGGTCCCCGGCAAGGCTGGGGTGGGCTCAGGCATCCCTGGTAGCTGCTGAACAGCAGCATCCCGAGGATTTTCTGGGAGTCCTGGCGCTCTGCTCCGGATGCGAACGGCGGGCAGAGCGCGCTGCAGCTGGCGGCGAGCCACAGCTCTGACCCTGGCAGCTCTGCAGCAGGCAGCAGCTTCTTTGCAGCTGCACCAGCTCCTCAAGAACCGGCTCCCCTTTTCCTAAGCGGAATCCTTTCCTCCTAAACCCTTCCTGGCTGCTGTTTTTCTGGCATGCTGTTTGAAAATCCTGGACGTGCACCTCCTCAGCTCTACAAAGCCACTCTCCATGAGGGTTAGGAGAGGCTTTGCTGCATGGAAAAGTCTGGTGATTTCAGGTCCTGCAGTCAATCTGATGGCTGGGGAGAGAGTAAATACTGTAAATTCGGGGACTGCTCTCCTAGAATCTGTATCTCTTCCCAGATCTCCCAGCCACAGAGGTGACCTCCTTGTCTTTTCCAGCAGCCAGACTCTGGGAATGGAAATGTCTCCCTCTGGGTGAGGGAACAAACTCCCAGTTTGTTGCTATGACCCTGGGGTCCACACTGGCTTTTGAGGGTTCAAAAAGGCAATCTGCACTGGACCCACCACCCCAAACTGTGAAGCCCCTCAGGAAGTGAGAACCCCTTAGATGAGAAAACCACAAGTGTCTCCATCTCCAAGGGACTCACTGACAGCAAAATCGCGTCTTTCCTCTCTCCTGCTCTGCATCCTCCACCAAGGGATCTCCATGAGGGGATGAAGGTGTGTCCCTGTCACTGACTGGTATCCCAGAGCAATGCAACTTCTCCTCCCCTGAGATATCCTGTGGCTCTGGTGAGCCCACACGATGCCAAATCACTTCTGGGTTAAAACACTGCAACGTGACCTATCCTGTTCAGAGGGTGAGGTGACTGTTCCCATGTGCCTCTGAGGATCATGTGCTTGAACACTCACATTTTGGGAGTCCTCAGACATTTGCTTGGGATTTTCTTTGCCATTTCAGGGAATTTCCCTGAAATTTCACTTGCTTGGAACCAAGACAAGTCAATCAGAACACCTCTGCTTACTTTCAAGTCTTTCAGCTGTTCCTGCAGGACTGACTGGACTAGAACCAGCTTTATTTCCACGAGGAGAGCCCTGACACTAAACCTTATTTTCACAAACACACTTGAAGCAAAAACTCAGTCTGAACCCAACTTCCTGGTCCCTGTGTAAAGCTGTTTAACAGCTTTGATTTAAAACAGAAGGCTTTGCCAGAGGCGATAGCACCGAGTGTTGGAGTATCCTTAAAGCAAATAAGCATGTGCAAAATAGGGAAGGGAGTTTGAGTATTCATAACTAACTTAGGGGGGAAATCCGTGGTAAAAGAGAGCATTTGGTTCAGTGCTAGGACCATCCCACGTGTGATAGGTGCTGTGACACATCTCTGCAGCACCCATCACTTGGATACCCTCTCCAGCAGCCCCCACTGCTCTGCCTCCTCCTCCATGCAATGTGGAGATGGTTCTCACATTGAAATCCAAAAAAAAGGCATTCATGCCCTGGTGCTGGAGAGGTCTTGTGGTTTGTATTCCTGTTTTAGAGCTCTACATCTCACAAAACAATTAATAAATTAAAGCACAAATATGATTTCTAGGAGCCTGGATTGAAACAATGGTAGCTGCTGCTACAAAGCTATTCTGTGATTCTGTATTAATTTACTGAGCAGAGACCTGGAAATGGGGATTCTGCAACCTGGATATCCCGGGGAACCCCTCAGCCATGGGGGTACAGCAAGGAGAGGCTGCCTCGCTGCTTCCAAACTCGAGGTTGTGGTGGATATGTCAATAACCCATTCATGGCCATTTTAGCAAATAAAGAAACACTGCACAGTCTCTGGCTAAGCAAGGACAGTTCAGTAACAGCCTGACTGGGGTAGGATTGACAAATCATGCCAAAAAGGGGGGCTGTTTAGGGCTAGTGCCTCCTTATGATTTATTTCTCTTCTTCTGGTTGTGATCTTTCAACCTGTGAGTCAGAGAAAATTACTCTGCAGCTGGGGAAGGAGAGCAGTCACAGAGACAAATCCCAGAAACATCCCCCAGATGGAGCAACACGAGCAGCTCCGGCACCTTTGGCCTCTGGAGTTTTATCTGCAGTGATGCCCTTGCCCCAATTTCCTGCCCTGTGCAGCTGCTGGAGGTTGTGACCCCAGTGTCTGTCAGCAGCATGAAATCACACCTGCAGCCCTGCCTCTGCTCTCACAGTCCAAAATATCTGCTTAAAACATCAGTAAAAAGGGATTTGAATCAAGACCAGGAGCGCTGCCCCAGAGGAGGGGGTGTAGGTTTATGTCCCCTTGGCCTGGCAGTGCCACCAAAGCAATAATTTCAGAGGAGATGGGGGAATTGCTCAGGAATCATCAATCACAGAGCCCTGGTTTGTGTATCAGAAGTCCCAGATTATCAGCCATGAGTTAGATCAGCCTACAAACACCAAAGCTGTTGGAACCAGATCCTAAAAATACTGGTGTGTCATGATTTTATTACCCCTCACCAACTATTCAATGGAATTGACTCTTTCCAAGGAGGGGCCGATTTGTAAACTTTCTTCAAGTAGTAGAAGTGATCTTGGGCTGAAAAATCATTTCACCATCCCTGGGAATGTTCAAAAAAGGTGTGGATGTGGCACCTGAGGACATGGTTTGGTCATGCCCATAATGTTGGTTTGGTGGTTGAACTCAAGAGGTCTTTTCCAAGCTGAGTGATTCCATGATTCTGCAGGGATTGGGGTTAAAGGCTGGAACAGGTTGTCCAGAGAGGCTGTGCAATCTCCATCCTTGGAGATTTTCAGAACTCAACTGCACCAGACCATGACCAATCTTCTCTGACTTTAAAGTTACCCCCACTTGGAAGGGAGACTCAGTCCCCAGACCTCAAAAATCTCCTTCCAACCTAAATTCTTCCTTAATTCCACAATATGATCCTTCCCACCATAAGTTTTATAAATCAGTTGCATCTTTTGAGGTTGGTGTGTAGCAAAGCCATCTGTGCTTTAAAACAGCTTCAAACTGACTTAGAATATGAAACCGTAACAGTTTCTCCTGTGCAGCAGAAGTCTGGGAAAATCGTTCCTTCAAATACCAATTTCAGTTGCACATTTGGCAAAAAAGCGAGAGCTTGTAATATAAACTATTAATTCTTTAATAGGAGCTGATAGAAACAAGTAGATAAGACCTAGATCAGAAACTGCAAGGCAGAAGGACTAAACCCCTTGATGAGCACATTTTTTGTTGCATTTTATTCATTTTTTAGGTATAAACCATATAAGGAAATCCCCCCAAAGTTGTCAGAAAGCACCGAGAACCCCAGTTCTGAACATCAGAGCCCTGAAGAAGGTTATATAAAAAGAATACTGAGGTGTGTGTGGTTGGGGTGACCTGTGAGAAGGCTGGATTAGAGTTTAGAGAAATAAGGATCTCTTTCTTGATTTTGAGGTGAAAAGTGATCTTTTCCAGTTCAGCGTGGTTTTTATCCACCACAACCAGCAGTGGTGAAAATAAATCCTGCACACCCTTCAAGGCTCACGTCAGATCACTCCCTAGAGGTATTTTGGATGCAGCCCCTTGTTCTGGAGGAATTTGATGCCGTGGGAGCAGCCAGAAAAAGCTGTGGAATATCAGCACCTGGATGGGACCCTGTAATTCCTATTTTGATACTCAAACTAGGAACAATAATAATCCATCTGTGAATCCTTATCACTGGCATGTGACATTATAACAAAGAAAACAACTAAGAAATGTTGATATTGAACACGTTGGCAATGATGACAACTCTAAGTTTGAGTTTGATTTTTTTAATAGACAGCTTTTCACTTTCCTGCTCCCCTGTTGCTCCAGTGCTGCATCTCCTATTCCTTTCATATCAGTTAGAATGAAAATAATTCATTAAAATTAAAAAAGCGGGCCAAAGCTGCAGCTGGTGTAAATTGCCAGGGCCCTGTGGATGCCAGCTCGCTCCAGCTGAGATCTGGCCTCACGTAACCTCATTGTAAGGGGATGTTCAGGCAGCCTCTGCTCTGAGCCTTCCAGCCCAGCAGTTACACATGTCCTCGTTTCCTCCCCTCCAAGGAGAGGGATTTTAATCTGGGAACACCCTCCAGTGCACGAGGCCCCTTGCAAGAGCATGAGGTGGCAGGAGGGTGAGCCCTCAGCTGAATGAAACCCCCCATTCCCATCCTCTCCCTCCAGGAGGGAGCACCAGGGAGAAGGTTGGTGCCATGGGATGGTGTCCATCCATATGATATGTGTTGTTGCCACGTCACCAAGGTCACAACCAGGACATTTCTGAACATGAGCCAGCAGAGTGACAGGTGGCCAAGAAGCCCAAAGGGCTTCCTGGATGAAATATCCAACAGCAGTGTGGCCAGCAGGGCCAGGACAGTGCCTGCCCACTGTCCTGGCACTGCAGGGGCACCTTCAGCTCTGGGGACAGCTCTTGGAACCTCATGGCAAGAGGGCCATTGAGGGGCTGGAGTGTGTCCAGGGAAGGGAACAGAGCTGGGGAAGGAGCTGGAGCACGAGGAGCAGCTGAGGGAGCTGGGAAAGGGGCTCAGCCTGGAGAAAAGGAGGCTCAGGGGGACCTTCTGGTTCTGCACAACTCCCTGACAGGAGGGGACAGCCAAGGGGATCCGACTTTGCTCTCAGGGAACAGGGACAGGAGGAGAAGGGAAGAGCCTCAAGCTGTGCCACATTGTGGCATCAACATCACCTTGTAGAGCCACCATCCCTGGAAGTGTTCAAGAAGTGTGGATATGACATTTGTGGCATGGTTTGGTGTTTGGTGTTTGGTGCTGGATTGCTGGTTGGACTTGATCTTAGAGATGTTTTCCAGCCTCAGAGATTCTGTGTTTCTGTGGTTGGGTCTGGCTAAGATGGAATTTGTTTTCCCCACAACAGCCCCCACACTGCTGTGCTTTGCATTTGGAGCTGGGAAGGTGTTGGTAACACCCCAATGTTTTGGCTACCACAGCATCAGAGCTGTCTCTCCAGCATTCCACCCCAACAGAAGGCTGAGCACGAGCAAAATCCATTTTTCCTGTACCTGTACTAATAAACCAGGTAATTTCAAGACCTGTTCACAGGCACTGCAACTTCACCATGCCCTGTACAGGGCCAGGGGTTGGACTCAATGATCCTTGTGGGTCCTTCCCACTCAGGATATTCTGATTCCATGCCAAAGTCTGAGCATCATCATTAGAATGGTCCAGGCATATTCGGAGTCTCCCAAGTCATCACAATCTGTGCAGGTTTCAGTAATCTACAAGGGCCAGGAATCATTCTCCACACTGAATATGGAGCAAGTTTCCTGGTGTTGGAGGATGAGAGAGTTCACTTCTTGTGTCTTGGCCTGCTGGCCTCAGGAAAAGTTATCAGACCGTTAGAGCCTGAGATTCCTGCCCTTTGTGGCTGTGTGGGACAGGCCACCAGGACTCTTCTGCCCCAAAGCACAGCCCAGGGCTTGTCCTGATGTGCCTTTCTGGGCTCCCATGACCCTTTTACACATCCACATCCACATCCTCCTCCCCTCATCCAGCCTGTTGCCAGAGGCATCCTCCTACATTTCCTGGTGACACTGGGAGCCACCTCTGTAAGTCCAGCCCTGCCAAGGCCCAGGCACGACCCTGCAATAGCTCACCCTGTAAAACTGTCAACACAATCCCTGGAAATTTTGGACAGGGCCAACTACATGGACGTAGCCACGTGGAGTCGAGCCTTGCCAGCTGGCCTAGGACTGCTTCATTTCATGATACAAAACCAGAGCCTCAGCCTCCAGAATCCATCCACGTGGAGCAGCTTTTTCCACAGAGCTCAGGGTGGGCCGTGTTTTTACAGCAGGAACATCTCCTCTTCTCCCTCCTGGTGGGCTCCTGCAGCTCTTTCCAAAGGTTATTTGACCACATTTGGTGGATTTGGCTCCTTAAAAAGGCTCTTTGGTGCAGGGACAGCAGTGACTTTGACCCGAGCAGTTTGTGTGCTGCTGTAACATACGTAGTAAATAAGCGTGAGGGTAATTATACCAACAGGAATTCTGGGAGCCCTGCCAGGAGGGAGGGGACAGCCAATCCTTTGTGCACTAAAAAAAGAAAAAAACAAAAAATCACCCCAATCCCCCTCCCAACCCCAAATTAGTTCTATCTCTTGAAGCCGTGATGTGACTTAGAACTAAAAATACACACAAATACACACACTCGTATATAAAAATAACCAACATTCAAAAAAAAAAAAAATGCCCAAAGTTGGGCTCCTGTCTCCAAAATTAAGCTCTTAAATAAATAAATTAGCCTGATTTTCAAAAGCACGGAGCAGTGAATGGTTTTCACTCACATAAGAGGAAGCATCGTGGTGCTAAAGATTGAAGATCAGGCCTGAGTATGGATTTAAAACTCTAATTATAGAAGCCTGTTTGCCACCAGCTTGACTGGGAACAATGAATTTCAGGTGAAATGACATTGATTTTTTTTTCTTCATTCTTCTTAAGTTGTCTACACTTAACCAGTGTTAGGAAAGGTTTGAAAGACCCTCAAAGATGTAAATTAAATACCACAAGGAAACAGATGAACTGGAATAGAACTGTTTAGACCAGTTCTGTACATTGGTGTTTGGAAATAGTGTTAAGAATTATCAGTGTTAGAGATGGGTGAAATTTGATGTTGATTAATTAAGTAGGTATTTATAACTTGCTGAAAGCCCACAAGGTGGAAATATTACTTTTCCCAGTTATCCTCACAATCCACTGGCATCAAGAAGGAATGGGACCTTAGTCATTCTTTTCCTCTCTTTGCCAGATATGGGTCTGAAGGATGATGAAGACAGAGCATCATATTTTTCCATGGCCTGGAGAGAAAAAAAAAGGAAGTTAGTTAATTTACTTTCATCTGCAAATGGTCCTTGGAGCTGCTTTGCTCACGCTGCCCAACATTTGCCAAGGGGTTCCTGGGTCACACTCCCTCAGGGTAGGGACAGATTTGTTCTTTGGGGTCAGACTGGGCAGGGCTGGGATTTTTGCTGTGAAGGAATTGTGTCCACCCTGGATGGAGAACCATCAGCAGGTAGGGCTGTATTCCACTCATGTGGTGTTTAGAGGCAGGGGACAGCACTAAAAGATCTGGGGTTTGATGCCCAAAAGCTTTGAGAGCACCTTTTTGGTGCTCTCTGGCTCAGTTTCCCCATCCATGGAAGAGGCACAATGCAGGAGACCTTTGCCAAAGGCTGTGGGCTCAGCAGCCAGGGAGAACTTGGTGTTTGTGCCATTGCCACTGATGGAGACAGGATCAGGACACTGTGTCAACCCCATCGATTTGAATATTTTTCCATGCATCCTGCCTCCATGCATTGGTGTCGTGTCCTCTTTCTGTGGCCAGTAAGAAAAATTTATGCTTAAACTGTGGGTGGTGGTGAATCCCTAGAGATTCATCCTAACCCCAGAGATCCAGGAGAAATCATTGCAGGACCTTGTGTCCCTTCTGATAATTTCCTCTTGATCTTTTTGAGTGGTCCAATGTTATTGTTGCGGTTTGGTTCAGCCAACCTGGAGGGCTGGAGAAAGTAAAGATTCTCTTAAAAATAACCCAAAACTGGAGACAGCTGTTGGGAACGGCAGTGTGGAAGAGCAGAGGTGTAAAAACTGTGAACTGTGAGAAGACACTGAAAGAAATTTTTTCTGGATAAAAGGAAGTTCAGGGAGAACCTTCTTGCCCACTTGACAGGAGCGGGCAGCCAGGGGGTGGGTCAGACTCTGCTTCCAGGGAACAGGGACAGGATGAGTGGAAACAGCCTCAAGTCACACCAGGAAAGGTTCAGGTTGGACACCAGGAAGAATTTCTTCAGGGAAAGGTTTATCAGGCATTGGAAGCAGCTGGTCAGGGTCGTGGTAGAGTCCTCATCTCTGGAGGGACTTAAAAGCCATGTGGCTGTGGCACTTGGGGACATGGGTTAGTGGTGGCCTTGGCAGTGCTGGGGGAATGGTTGAACTCGATGATCTTAGACTTGTTTTCAAACCTTAATTATTCTATGATTCTGTGGAACTGTGATTTTTTTTTTTTTTTTTAATCTGGAGAAATGAAAGGTTTACATAGCAATTATGTGCAAACAGGTAAAAGACTGCTACAGGGGGAAAACCAACAAATTCTTCTTGTCCGTAGCTGAGGTGATTAGAAAGGAGTGGTTTAACCTTCTGAAGAGGAGTTTAGTTTTTGTATACCAGCAGGAATGGGAGCTTCTGGGGAGGCAGAGACCACCCAGCACTACAACACAGATTTGGTGGAATTTGGCAGAGGCGATGGTGCCTTTGCCCATGGGCAGCACCTTATGGGCACCACCACATGGCTTTTTCTGGCCCTGTGTCACTGACATCACAAAAACCATTGCATTCTCCTTTTCTCTGCCTTCTCCTTGAGCCACAACACTCTCCCTGACTTCGCCTTCCCAGCTAAACTGCATTTACTTAATTCCTGGGTGAAGGGAAGGCAGGATGCCTGTGTCATGCCGCAGCTCCTGGGGTTGGGGTCTTCCATGGAAATGCCAAGTGCAGGTGGTGGATTTGGGCGCGTTGGGACAGCAGGTGCTCCACGGCCATTTCCATCCCGCTCGGGGTCTGCTGTGGATGTCACACCAGTGTCACCAGTGTCGTATGTGACTGGCGTAGCATTTTCTCGAGTGTCGAGCCCCATCTGGCGGCTTTCCTGCGTCATTTTTTTTGTGTCCTTGCGGTCCTCTTTCGGGATTTTTCGCCTGCCAGCTGCGAGCGGGCAGGAAGGACAAGATGCTGGATAAAGGGCAGGGCTCGCAGAGCTGGCTCTGCTGCTCTCCCAGCTCCCCGTGCCTGGGTACAATTGGGAGATGCGGAGATGCTGTCCAGGCTCACGTCCTTCCCTCCTGCTCTCCCCGGCTGTGCAGTCTCGCCCGAGTGGCAGGGGATGATCTAATCGTTTTGGCCAAACCCCAGCCTGTGCCGTGAGCCGCGCTCAGAGCCTACAGAAGGCGACTCATCCCAGTGCCGTGCTGGCAGCGGAGCTAGGACAGATGAACTGTCCCGGGAGGGGACATTTCCGACTATTGACTGCCTCAGATCAGCAGCTTTAGGGTCGGCATTAGGTGAAATGGTTCCCATTCCAAACGAGGTTACAGCCACCCCTCAGGATGAGAAGGAAGAAGACACAGTATCAGATTGTCAATCCCTGGAAGTGTCCAAGGCCAGGCTGGATGGGGTTTGGAGCAACCTGGGAAGGTGCCCCTGCCCATGGCAGGGTGTTGGAACAAGATGATCTTTAAGGTCCCTTCCAACCCAAACCATTCTGGGATTCTGTGATAACAACAGGCATTAGAAAAGACCCTATTAGGGGTCTTTTCCTAAATGCCATGAGTCCTGAGACAAAGGCAATGGTAGAGCTGCGCCTGTTCATGCATGAGACGCTTCCTTCTACCCCAACACTGCCCAAAGTCTCAAAGCTGAGCAGTGACAAGCTGTGGCCTTTCACATCTGCATGTGAAGGTGGTGTCTCATTGCTCCATCTATGATGGAATAGGGTCAAATCATTGAATCACAGAATATTCCAAGCTGGAAGAGACCCACAAGGATTGTCAAATTCCAATTCCTGGACAACTCCAAGAATCCCACAATGAGACTCAGAGAGTGTTCTGAACACTTCTTGAGCTCTGGGGTCTGTGAGAGAATCTCCTTACAGAGTGCTGAAGGAGTTTAGATGGTCTGTCAAGCCACTTCCAAGTGTTAGGATTGGTATTTTTCATGTGGGTTCTCTTCTTGTGACGAAAATTAGGTGAGGGAGTTGGTTTTTTTGTGCTTCAAAAGCATTTCCTGCTCCCAGGGCTTCACGTTTGGTTGGTACCAGTTAAAGTCTTCCCACCCTTGCAACACCAAATGCGCTTCATTATATGGTTTTGTTCTCAGGCTGGCATCCAGTTTAAGGCTGGGCTTGATGATCCTGGAGATCTTTCCCAACACTAATGATGAGTCAGATTCTAAAAGTCCTCCTCAGATCTGACAGGAGGGAGAGGAAGAACCGTGCAAACCCTGATGTCTCCCCAGAACCCCATTCCCCCCCACAAACGGGTTTTGCTGCACTCCAGCACCTCACTCCCAGCTTTTCCCTCCCGTTTCCTGCAGGTATATCCGAACCATGTACCTGGGGATCCAGAGCCAGAGGCGGAAGGAACACCAGCGGCGTTTCTACTGGGCTATGATGTACGAATATGCAGACGTAAACATGCTGCGCCTCCTGGAAACCTTCCTCGAGAGCGCCCCTCAACTGGTGCTACAGCTCTGCATAATGATCCAAAAGAACCGTGCAGAAACATTACCATGTAAGTGGTCCCCCTCTTCCCCCACTTTTCCAGCCTCTCCCCTCTGATCCCAGTGCTCAGCAGCTGATGGATGTGTTGTTCACTTCCCCCCCTGGCTGGGGGCTGCCGCTTGGGGACAAATCTCTGCTGCGTTCGCTGGGTAAAATTTCTGCTCGTTTCTCTGAGGGGAAAAAATAAAAGTCAGTGTCAAGGAAAAGATGGGATTCAGCTCTTCCATGCCCAGTCCAGGATAAAGGAATGATGGTGGTGTCAGGAGGAGGCAAGCAGGCTCTGTTGCTGTGGCACCACTCGTTTGTTGCTTGGCACTGGGTGAACATGACAATTCCGTGCCTCAGTTTCCCTCCTTGCATAAGTAGGGTGATAAAACTGGCCAGGTTTGAGTTTGTGTTGTGAGGACAACTGATTCAATGCCTATGCAATGCTCTGATGGTGTTAAGTGTGAAAAAGGGGGTTTTTTTAACAGCTAAATGCTGTAGGACCTTTTCTGGTGAGTGCCCAGGAATTAAGGTCTTGTCATTGGTACCATAGTTCTCACCGAGCCCAGGAAAAGAGAAGGGGAAGCCAGTGGAGGGGACTGTGTAGGGACAGGGATGTAGTGGAGGTTTAATTGCAAAGGCAGAGAGATGAGATGAGGCTTGGAAGCCACCACAGGGAATATTTTACCAATTCTGGTGCCTGCCACTGCTGTGATGTGCTGAGCATGGGGCATCTGTCCCAGCTGAGAGGGACACAGCCCTGTCCCAGCCCTGGCATGTGCAGCTCTTCCAGCCCATGGCCATGCTGACAGCCTGAGGGTGACCAGCCTGAGGGAAAATCATCCTTTCTAAGGACCAAGAGTGGAGCTGCTGGGTTATTCAGCCCCTGCTCAATTCATGCACCACGGGTGAGACTCAGCTTCTCAAAGCCAGCCTGGTTGGGCTGTGTCATTTCTGAGTTTTTGGAGCTAAGGTGGGAATTGAAATTGGAATTTGCTTTGAGGTTAAATTTTGCTGGTTTTGCCAAGGTCACCACTATCTACTGTATCAAGGAAGGCCAGAAACTCTCCCTTTTCTCTGTATTTCCAGCATGTCCATCACAGTTGTTTATAGAGGCCTCACTCCTCCTATTTATGCAGTCTTTCCTTGAAACCTCTCATCACGAGCTCTCCAGGCCTCCAAAGTGCTGACATGATGAATATGCCTTTCTACAACTCCTGCTAGAACGGCTCACATTTGCCAGCCCCCTTTTCCTGCTGCTTCTAACGCTATTAACCCGACTGAAAATGCAGAGATCGCAGCCCGGGAGGTTTGCCAGGGCGTTCTGCAGATTGTTGGACTCGCCGCAGAAAGCGCCGGGTGAAGTTTGTTGGCCTCTGTTGTGCTGCGAGTCAGACAACGCGGGAGAATAATCCCTCCAGGCTTTCAAATCCGTGGCTCTTCCACTTTGCCACTTCCAGGCACGGCTGCCTAATCCACTGAAGGAGCTGCATCATTTTTCCAACATTCCCCCTCCCCTCCCTTCCTCGGCTTTGCAGTTCCTCTGCTCCTCCAGCGCGCCGAGCCGGCTGCGCTCTCTTCCAAGGCAGCGCACGTCCCCGCCTGCCTCCCCGAGCCCTGGAGGGCTCTTTGCTTGCCACGCTCCAGCAGCCGAGCTCGCCGGGTCCCCAGTGCATCGTCTCCCTGCATCCCTCCCCGCCTGTGCCAGGGATGCGGGCGCTGATGGACGAGAGCACCGGAGCTTGCTCAGCGCTCCTTGACTCCGGTGCAAGGTTTCCTAGAGCTCCTTCATGCCCGTTCAGTGCTTCTCTCTTCCTCCTCCTTCCCCTCCTCCTCCTCCCGGCCGGTCCGTAATTATACAAAAGCAAATTAAATGCTGAGAGGAGCCGTTGTGAAAGGGAGCATCAAAGATTTTTCCCTTAAAGCAGGCGGAAAGCAAAGGGAGATGGATACTATTAGGAAAGCAGTGTGTTTAAAAATCAAATCAAGTCTCTTCTGGCTCATCGAGTCTGTGGGAGCGTGGCTCCTCACAGGAAGGGGCCAGTTCTGCCTTTAAACAGGGACAGCATCAGCTGCATCCCTGAGGGATGCAAACTGGAAGAACGGCCCAGGAAGGGGTTAAAAGACCAGGTACAGCCCCTGGTGATGTGTCCAGACTCCAGCTGCTTCCATACACCCCCCACAGACTCTTATGGATTCATTTAGTGCCAGACAAGGTCAGTTCACCATTTCCTGTGGCATACATCCCTCCTCCAAGCCCTGCTCTTTAGATTGTAATGCCAAGCCCAGGCTCCACTTTTCCCCAAATAGGCCAAATTCTATTTAAGAAGGTTTAGAAAGGGAGTTATTGGAATGCCTATCAGGAGGCTTTGCTTTTCTCTCCTAATTCCTGTGTTAAGAGAGCTGTTGAGGAAAGAAGAGTGAACACACTGGAGGTCTTTACTCAGACCCAGAGCATCTCCTCCAAAGCATTTCTGCCACACAGCATGGTGGTAGAAAGGGCTGGTCTTGGAAGGATGAGTAGAAAGGGATACAATCAGGATAATGCTTCATTTCCTGGGTTTCAATCTGTTGGATGGGTGGAAGAAAGGAAAATCTCATCATGCCCTGCAAGAACTATTTCACCATGAGAGGAACCTGTGTGAGAGTGTTGAGTGGGACCTGTGTCTGTTGTTCCTTCAGCACTCAAAGAATGGAGCAGTTTCACCCAAAAATGAGAATGTCCAGCAGCAGAAGTGCTGGAGATGGAAATCAAGGTCAAGACCCAGCCTCAGTAAAGCTTGGGACAAGACCCCTGGGATTTCATGAGGGTCAGGATTCAGTCTTTCATCATATCCCCAGCACAAGGCAGAGCAGATCCCGGCTTAGCTGCCCTTGCCTGAGGAACAACAGAAAAGAGCACTGAGAGAGAAGAGAGGAGAGCTCCCTGTGCTCCATCAGGTGGGCAGTGGAAGATGAATGTTGAGAGCCTGAGCTGGAATTCTTTGGCTGGTGGAGCAAAAGGAACAACATCAGCTCCTGAATATCCATAAGGAAGGAGCTGGTGTTGGTAGGCAGGCCCTCTGTGAAGGATTCATCTGCTTCAACCACAGCTGGGTGGGCCCAAAACAGAGCCAGGAGGAGGTGAGGGATAAAGGATGGATCCAACACATGGAACAGCTCATGTCCAAAGCAGCTGAAGGAAGTGGGATGAGATGCTCAACCTCCAGCAGCACCTTTCTCCAGAGAATCTGATGCATTTAGACCTATCATTAGGGTCAGGCTGAAGGAGGGGAAGGGATGCTGGAGATGATGCAGCTTTGTCCCTCAGTCACCCTAACTGTGTCTGAGGTTCAGGGGAGGATAAAAGGGTGTCCATCTCTCAGGCTCCTGGGCAACAATGGCCAGAGGACTTCCTCTGATTTAAATCACTTATTTGCAGGGGAAAACATAACATTAACAACAGAAAAAGCTCAGCAACCCAGATCCTCGTCCCATAATCACTCCCAGCAGATAATGCACCGCACTCCTTGCAGAACAAACCATCCTTAACCCTGTTCACCCCACAGAGATGCTGCTTCCTCTGCACTGAGTGAGAAGGAGCAGATCAAACCAGCTTAAAGGAGACACCCCTCTAGGCAGGCAGGGAGGTAAGAGGGATTCCAGTTTTTCTGGCATAAATCTCCTCTTAAAGAGGTTTGCCTGCAGTTTTTTTTTTTATTATTTTTTATTTCATGTGGCTTCTTTAAAGCTTAATGAGGTTTAGCAGAAGCCCCATCCTTCCACTCATGTCACGAGTTCTTTACGCAAAGATTTCTGCCTACATGAGGCTGAAGTTTTCAGCACAGGGTCTCTCCCGCCAAAAAGAGCCACATCTCTCCACAGATGCTGTGTCCACCTCCTCGATAACCTTACAGCTGGTCTGAAAGAGATTTGCAGCATAAGCCTTCCTTTTGCAAAGTCCTGCTGGAATTTCTGGGATTCTGGGAGGTGTCTGCACTCCTCACAGACCTCAAAAGTAGGCTGAAACTGTTCATATATTTAAGGAAAAGCAACATCAACTTTTGGGGTTTGGGGGGGTCTTTTTTTTTAAGCAGAGTGATACAAATTAAGCATTAAAATGGATTTCAGACATCTCAGCTACAAAGGTGTGCTGGCTGCAGAGTTATCCTGGAGGAGTTTGCAAATCATGTTGTCCCTTCCAAAGAAAAGTCCTATTTTTTAACATGTTCTCCCTCGTCTGTACCATGTCTGGGGACCATTTATTATCATTTGTGACCCCTTTTTACACAGGCAAACTTAAGATGATTTTCCCTGTCACTTAGTTTAGAAGACTCAATGGGTCAGCTGAGTTAGAGAGGGACCTTCAGCCTGCAGGTGTTCAAAAATGTGATTTTCAGGTGACATCAACACTGGCTTGAATATAACTGAGGAGACTAAAATCCCCAGGTCTCCAGGGAAAGTGGAAAAAAAGACTCATGAGATTTGGAATTTCATCCTTTTCACCACTTGAAGGAGCACTAAAAGTTAGTGCAAGACTCTTCATGGTGGCCGTGGCCAAACAGGTGTGTCCACCAATGTTCAGACAGTAATCCAAACCCCTGAACCCAATCTCCCTGACCTCACAACACAGAATTGTCCCCACTTATGCAGAGTCCCACAGCCTCATAAAAAAAAACAGGGTTCATTCTACACAAGCACCAGATCCCACGGGGACCAGTGCAAAATTCAATATGGCATCTGCAGATTCTGTGTGGGAAAGTCCTGTCTCTGCAAAGCAGAAATCCTCTTCCTGACTGGTGCATTTTTCCTAAGATCCACCAAGAGAACTTCACTCTATTACTGAAGAAGTCTTTGCCTTGTAAAGTCCCCAGTAACAGAATATGGGATGGGGACAAGATCTACCAGAGCCACACTCTGGGCTTTGGCTCAGGTTCTGAGACAGATCATGAGGAAAAGGAGATGCTAAAACTTTGCCCAAAGGCAGATATTCTTTTTTCTCCTTTTTTCTCATGTCATTCCTTGGGTATTAAAAGGAGTGGGAGACATCCATCACCCTGGTTTCCTGTGACAGAAGAGGCACAAGAAAAAAGCAGTTGCTCGTTGCCACATGGGAAAGGGACCCCACCAGTCGTGTACTTGCTGGGCAGGAAGATCTGGGATGATCTGCCCTGAAAACTTGTCCTGACTCCACCACAGTTTCCCTTTAAATGTTCACCAGCAGCCCAAGGAGGCCCAGATAGCTCTGAACTCATAATCAGCTCGCCAGGGAGGCCACTCATATGACTCCAGTGCTCTGCCAGACTGGGGCATATGGCTCTGTTCCTGCCTTCCCACCAAAGCCGGATGACAGGGAGCAATTTGGTGCCCTGCTGGAAACGAGCTGCTGGTCCCTGGCCAACTCCCAGCAGCATCAAAAAGCCATCTCCACAGTTGGCAGTGGCACTGAGGACGCCTTGCTCTGGCATGCTGAGAGCAGGCCAAGCCTGAGGCACGCTGGCATGGGACAGCTTGTCCCATCATCAGCCGTATTGTCCCAGCGCCGTGGGATCCAGGAGCCCTCGGAGCCAGGGACAGCTTTTTTTTTTTTCCTTTTTCCAATGGGACTTGGAGCCAGCCCAAAGAGAGACGTCATCCCTTCGCCCATCCCCACCTGCAGCTTCTCTGTCCACCACCTTGCCATGTCTCTGGCTCTTATTTTTGGAGTGCTGATAAAACCCCGTCTGTTCCGTACCACGTGTCACCGTCACACACAGGACACGGCACAGCCAGGAAAGATGAGTCACCATTCACGGGACAGCGCTGGCAGGGGGCCAGTGCTGCCAATTTTAGGTTTTGTCAGACTGTGGTAGTCACTGGGAAGGGGTTACATCATCAGAGCACTACAACAGCATTAGCTCATGCTGTTCCCGGGAGCTGGGGGCCAGCCAGGAAACTGAGGCATGGAGAGAGGTTCTTTGGGTTCTTGTCAGGATTCTAGGCAGGAAATTCAGAGGGTTTTGGGTAATTCCATGATGCAGGCTTTCTGGAGATACACCTTTCATGGGAAGTTTGGGATTCGAGCATAGGAAAAGGTGCTATTGGTTATTGAAATACCTGGGAATTCAATTCTTTTTAGCTTCAGGTTGGTCTAGAGCAGGATTATTGTCAGGCTTCTAGGAGAGCATGGATAAACAGGGAGCACATAGGCTCTGGGATGTGCAAAAAAAAATGGAAAAGATTCCCTGCTGGGTGAGGACTGCTCTGTGCTTCTGCCTCTGATGGAGGTGGAGCAGTTCAGGTTGATGCAACTCAAAATCAATGAATTCTGAAGGAGAGAATTGTCTCACTTCAGAAACCATTAATTGTTTTTTAATGATTAGCTGGGGGTGACAGCTCTGAGTCTGGGCGTGCAGCAAAAATTACTGAGTCAGTAGAAATCTCCTGAAATGGCTTTTGTCCTAAGTGGCATTTGACCAACCTCATGCTCTCAGAGCCCTCAGAACATCCCTGTCTTCACACAGAGGGTCACTGAGGGGGGACAGCCACCAGTCACAGGAGACCCTGCCTGATGTACATCAAGCTCCCAAAAATGCTTGCAAAAGGAAAAAACACTCAGGAGATAAGCCACAATGAGCATGACTTAATGTGTGGGCACCAAGTTCTGACCTTGTGCCTATCACATAGGTCTTTGCAGAGTGTACAAAATGTGGGAAGCAGAGGAAGAAAGAGTTTCCTGCTGTTATCCTTAGAAATCAGTGTCCCTGGTGCCTTCAGCTACCCCACTGCGAGACAGCACCAGCTGCACCACATCCGTTTTTGTCACTTTGTCACTCCCCCTCGCAGGAACACTCTGCCAGGCTCGCCTCATTGATGCCAGCCCTGTGTACTCTCCAGGAATGTTGAGATGCTCCTTCTTTTCTGGAGACCAGTCCCCTCCACGGCAATTATGCTGAGGCCTTTCCACCACAGGGCCCCTACACAACATCAAAGGTTAATAAACCATGAGGTTACAAAGTGTGCACTGCTGACATTACTCAGGATGGAGACCTCTTTCTTTGGCCAGTGAGTGTGATCTGAACTGGGTCTCTTCCACCTTCCTATTAGGTCAAAATCATTCCCAGACCTGGGATGAGGTTATTTCCCTAGTTGCCTGCAGGTTTTCTGTGTCCAGGCCAGGCCATCTACCAGAGGAGGTTAGCAGGATCCCTGTTTGGTGCTGTCACAGACCCTTTGAAGCATTGCCTTGATGTTGTCTCACCTCCAAGGCACAGCCCATGGGAGCTGTGTTTTTAGCAGGAAGTTCCCTCACTGGCAGGAGATGTTGCCTTCCCAATCTGGGGACAAGTCTGTTGGGTTTCATCCCTGCTGATAAACCAAAACACATCAGAACATGGGCACAGCCACCAGATCTCGTTCATCCTCTGCTTCACTTTATCAGCACAGCCCTTGGCACATTTTTAGCTCCTGCCAGCCAACACCAACCCAAACAATTCCCATGCTTGGCTCAAGTGATGGCAAGAACAATTCCCACCAAGCACTCTGGCCACCCTGTTTCAGGGGCTGGGACAGAACACAGCAGTCAACAGAATTAGGCTTGGCTTAGTTGCTGATTTCTGGGCACAGAGTCCAAAGCTGCCCCAGATCTGTGCTAAGGAAAAAGGGATTCTTGTGGTGGCTCTCCAAAGCAGACAGTGGAACTCCTTGGGCTTTCCTTTCCAGCACTGAGGTGCTGCTCCCTTCTTTTTTAGAGTATTTTAGCCCCCACTTGCAGAACTACAATATCATTTCAACTTGTGGTAGGCAGGTTTACATCTTTCCCAATGGCTTCGGTCCTCATCTGAATTAAAACAGAAAAAAAAAAAAAAAAAAAAAAGAAAAAAAAAGACTGACAGGAAAAAAAAAAAAAAAAAAAAAAAAAAAAAAAAGAAAAAAAAAGACTGACAGGATAGAGGTGCTGTAACAGATGTCAGATTACAGTGTTAAAATGCACATATATTGTACATGTTTGTGGAGTCCTGTTGTTTCATGCCAACCATCCCTTCTCAGAAGATAGAAATGGGTGGGAAAAGATTTTATGCTAAATGGAGCCATGTGTTGTTTTCCTTAGCAAAAGGGTTTGGGTTTGGGGTTTTTTCACCATTTCAGTGCATTCTAGTAGTTCTTTGAGGTGTGTTTTCTAAGGGTTCCTAACAGTAGAGTTAAAATACAATTAGGTCTGAAAAATCTCAGCGTAGGAGGCTCCTTCTGATATTTTCAGAATTCAGACTGGAAGCAGCTCTGTTGGATTTGATACACTCAAAAATCTTAGCAAAAAATTAGCCACTAGAAGTTGTAACTGAAGTGCCCTTCACAAAGAACCAGCTATTGAATGTGAAATGTGATTTTTCCTCCAAGAATAACCCCTCTTGGATTTTGCCATCTTATTCTTACCAGTTGAAGTAACCATGTTTATGGTGGGGGATTTTGTGCCTGTTGTTCTAAAAAGATTATTTTAATTAACAAAGGGATAAAAACTAAATTCTCAGCAGGAAACAGCATTGAAAGCTTCTAGAGATGGTTGTGTTCCTGTCAGGTTGAACCAGGTTTATGTGACTCCCCTGCCCTCTAACATTGACTACAAAGAGGGATTTTGCTCTGCTTGCACAGAGTTAAATTCTGTCCTTGCTGGAGGTGTTGTCAGAACATCCTGGTGGAGCATTTCCAGTGAAACTCTTGGGGTCTCTGGGGGAGCTCTCATCTGTGGCTGTTCACTTCTAGGGGCTCAGGTGGGGTTCTTTTTCAGTGTCATTCTGAGACAACACTTAAAGGCTTCAGATTAACAGAGATTTAACTCAAAAGTCTTTATAATTACAGTGAAGACTGAGCAGAGGGCACCTCGGCCTGAAAAGAGTGGCAATTCATGCAGCTTTTGACAAAAATAGACACGAAAGAGCAGTTCTCATGCTCTATTTCCAAACAAGCTAATCTGTGTCCGGGAAATCCTGGATGCTGCTTTCCCAGCACATTTCTAATGCAGAATTAACCCAGGTGATTGGTGCCTGGAGGGATTTAGAGCAAGCTCAGAGCAGACCATCTCTCCTTCATGTCTGTCTGGGTCATGAGAAGACAAAGAGGCTCACAGCTGCTGGTTCTGGGTGTGTCTATCAGCTTCAGTGCCATCCCTGCCCACCTGAGAGTCAGGGATTTGTGGGGTTCATGACATCCAGAGGATGCACTGGGAAAAGGTGAACTGGGGAGTGGTGGGAAGATCCTAGAGAGATTTTGGCACTTGAGTCCTTGCTGCTGCAATGTGGGTTATTGGTCCACATGAACCCAAATTTAAGTGATAACAGCAGCTCTTCTAATTGGAAACACCCATCCATGCAGCCCCACTCTGACATTGAAAACACCACCAGTAAGATTATTAAGAATTCTGGTTCCAAAAATCACAAAGGAAAGAACTGTTCTGCATGAACATCCTCAAAGGAGCATCTGCTGAAGTGGAGGTTCTTTCAGTGAGAAAAAAAATCTGCTTTTTCTGAGAGGAAAACAGTGAATTCTTTCCATTCCATTTTCTTAACATTTAGGAGAAGCTTCTAAACGGAAGAACCATTTCAAACTAAATAGTGTTGCATTATAAATACTTTTATATCATTTATGCCACACCAACAGGAACTCCAAAAGTAAGACTGTGTGTGTCTCCCTGTTCCCTGATTGCCTCCAGCTTCTTTAGGACTGAGTCAAATCACCAAACTCACTCCAAATTCCTGAATGGAATTCTGCATTGTTCCCCCCTGAAAAGGGAGTTTGTGTGTTTTCATTTCCTTGAACTCTACCATTAGAGTCCCATCAGAGGCTCTGGAGGCTGGGTTGAGTTGTTTCAGAAGAGACAGGACTTGTCTCTAGTTCTAGCAATGGACTCACACTGACATTTTCCTCAGGTATGATTTTGGGAGCATAGCTGAGACCAGATTCCTGGAAGAATTACCTTATCCTGCTAAAAATAACACTTTTCTGTCAAAAAGCTGTCCCCACATCTGTATTATACTTTACCTAAGCTCTACCTGCCATGCCTGGGCTCCCCAGAGCTGTCCAGACATAAACAACCACCTGGACTAATTTACTCTGCCCAGCCTGGAAAATCTGATCATATGAGAAGCTTCATCTCCAGGCACTGAAGAGTTGAGCCAAAGGTCTTCCACATTATTTTTAACATGATGAAAGGGATTATACAACCATGGTTGTGATAAAGAGAGGACTGTGATCAAATTTTGTCAACCTGTAACACAAACAGTGTTAGAGCCCAAGCACTGGCACTCAGATGATTGTGCTAAATTGGTCTCTGGTAGAGTTCTGCCTGCCAGCCTTTTCCCAAAGCTTTCCCAGGCATGAGAAAACAAATTCACATAGTCCAGGAACCATTCCCATTGGGCACATTAGATAGAACTCCTGAGGGATTTTTAACAGGATGGGCATGGCAGATTCTGCAGCTGGGCTCAGGGTCAACAAATAATCTTGTTTCTCATTTGGAGTTCACATACCACCACCAGGTTCATTTCCCATGCGTCCTTCTCCTCACTGATGGCTTTTATGAGCCAGTCTGTGGTGACAATTCACCTCACAGGATCAAAGACCCCAGTTAGCCAAGTGAGTTGAGACTTGTTTGTGGACCTCTGCTTATACAGGGACTGAGATTTCCCCTAAGTGCTGCCAGAAATGTCCCAGCTCTGGAACAGGTGTCAGCAGCTTCTTTCCCTACATAAATAGGTAAAACTTGAGATACCTGCAGTCACTATCCTGGGAAAGGGGCAAGGCTGTTATGGAAAGCAAAAAGTGGATTGTCATGCTGATGAGGGCTGCGTACATACAGGCCTGTTGAGACCAGCCTTCTTCTCAATGATATAAAACAGTGATGTTTTCTTTCTGCTACCATTTGAGGACGTTGGTGACTCTGTCTGGCTGTTCTAGGATGTCCTCAGACTGACCATGGCACCTTTCTTACATCAGGAGGGTGTTGGAGGCTTGTTTTACCTGCTTGGCCTTCAGTGGTATAAATTCATTGGGTTGTGTCACTTGAATATGCCCACATCATGTTGGGTCTGTCATCTTCTGCTCTGCAGGAGCCACTGTGGGCTATTCTGCTCATCTTGGAGCCAGGAACAGGTTTCAGCAATCCTCCTTTCTCCTCTCTTCACTTTGCTGAGACTCAGTGTTCCCCTCTAAGCTCTTGTGGGGAGTTGGTGGATGCCAAACCAATGTTACCTACTGTTCATCTTACCATGTTCTTCTTTGGTCATTTCAGTTTGAACCCCATCCCTGGAAGTGTTCAGGGCCGGGTTGGATGGGATCTGAGTGATCTGGGAGAGTGTCTCTACCTGTGGCAGGGTGTTGGAATGAGATGGGTTTTAAGGACCCTTCCCTCTCAAACCATTCCATGATTCACCAGGAAGAGTCAATGGAGAGACAGAGGCATTTCCAGATAACTCATCCCATGTCTCAGACAGCATTCCTGGGGTGAAATAAACACCGAGGCACGTGATGGACAGGGCATCTTCATGCAGAGGGTTTTAGAACAGTGGGGAAGCTTTGCTGATGTTGTAGGCACTGGCCAACATTTTGAACAGGAGACTGACACTTCACTGAGGTTATTTGAGGACAATCCCAAACAGAGGGTGGATTATCCCATCTCTGCTTGGCCCGGGGTGCTCGTGCCTCCTGCAGCAGGATCAGTCTCTGGCTTGCATCCAGGAGGAGATACAAGACTTGATGGCTGCAGGGCTGGAGCTGGTTTGGAGTGCCCGAGTTCACAGAGGACATGAATAGGAGGAGACACGACAGAAGCAGCCAGGATAATGAGAGCACAGATCAGATGCGTGTGGCTGGTCACCTCTTCCTGCAGCAGAGAAAAGGGGACACTGGGGACAGCTGAAAGGCAGCAGGATGAAAGGGGAGGAGAGCAAGGCCTTTGGAAACACAATCCCTGGTGACCCCGCGGATGCTTCCTCAAGGCAGTGCTGAGGCGTGGGCTGGGGGAGGAACGAAGGAGGGATTCAGCTTTTCTGGGGTCATCAAGGACATCTTAATTTAGCAAAAGGAAAAGGGTTTAGGAAAAAAGCATTTCAGGGCATGGGCCTGCCTATAACTGTTGAGGGGCAGGAGGGCAACTCTCCATGCCAGCGAGCTTTTGTGGAATTGTCCTGGCATGGATTTTGTCACCGTGAAAGATTTGGGAACGTGGATGTGCCTCTGGTCTAATGTGGAAGAGCTCTCCAAGTCTTTGGACGTGGACTATCTTGTACAGAAACTTGACACAAGCTTTGTGTGGGATTCCAATGGGATTTCATGGTAGAAACTTCCTTGTTATCCAGACCTGCTTGAAAATCTGTCCCTGAAAGGAGCTACCTTTGTTTCCTGCCTTTCCCAGCCATCAGCTGTTTTCTATTTCTTATGGAATGGTGATGCTGTGTCCAGGTGAGCTGGATCCTGGAGAATGGAGATATGAAACCCCTTGGAGGAAGGTCCCAGAGGATCTCCCTAGCAAAGGAGCAGGTGCTGAGGATGTGAAACTCACCCCTTGCCTGATGAAAAAAAAAATATTTTCCTTTAGAAAAGAGCAAAGGTCAGAACACTGGTGTGATGTCTCTTCCCAGTCTCCCCAGTGTCAAGATCTGGATTTTCATCCCTGGTAATTCCAGCTCTTAGTAGAGCACAGAGGTGTCACATAAATGTGAGGAGGCCACTCCTGGGTCAGACTTTTGCATCATGTTCACAGTAGGTGGAATAGTTCTCATCTGCCATACTGGACTGGTGGCACACAGGAGAAACTGTTTAAATGTCCTGATATCCAATGTGGAAAATGAATGGCAAAATGATCTGTGCAGCCCTTTACTGTTCATATACTGGCAATTCTATATTTTTCCATGGTCAAAGAGACAAATGAAGAGGGAAAATAAAGGAAAAAAGTCATTCCCTCCTCTGATGGGGAAGAATAAAGAAAGATCTAGCACCAAAATCCATCAGGAAACAATGAAAATCAGACCTGGGGTCTGATTCTGACCCCTTTTGCTCTGACAAAAACAAATTAAATCAGATTAAAAAATAAGGGAGAGTGACTTTCAGGCCCTGTTGTTACAAAAGCAGGGTCTGGCTTGATCTCTTTTGTGTATAAATGCATTTTCACTCTCTGTGCATCAAAATGAAAGCCTGTTCCTCGTCTCCTAGCGAGCTTCAGGGAGGAACATGCCACCCAAAGGGGAAAACAGGATAACAGGGTTCACAGCACAGGGGCCTGAGCAGCCAGCAAGGGATGGGGATGAACTGAAACATGGCATTTGGCATTAAGCAGGAGCTGCCTCTGCACAGGGGCTGAGGGAAGGTTTCGTGTCACGCTCAATATTTGCCATCCCGCTCACCCGGGAGAAATGTTGGTATCTTCCCGTTTTGTTTTAGTAGAGTCTTAAGGAGAATTAATGTCAAAAAAGAAATAGAGCACTGTTTAGGCATCATTTTCAATGTTAAAGGGACAGGCACCGCAGGAAATACTCAGGGAATGTGCTACAGCAACTGCATCCAAATTATGGGCAACCAAAAACCTGCAGCTGGATTTGTGATGAAAACTGTACCTACCCCTAGTGAAAACACTCTCTCCTCAGGCTGGACAACACTGAGTAAGGTCAAAATGGGTATATTGTTAATTTTAAATACTCATTTGTGTGTGTGTGATTTTTTTTTTTTCTATTAGACTGGCTGTAAAACCCTGCATCACTGCATAGCAGGAATAGGCCACATAGACAGGGATGGGTTTCCCTGCACTGTTTTTGTTCCTAGGCTTTAAAAGCAGACATGGAAATTTAAAGTCATAACTTTGATTCTTTAATGTGGATGGGTTTTTTTCCAAAGAGCCTTTTTACAAATCTAAGATTACTTTTTTTTTTTTTTTTTTCTGGACCATGGGTAGGAATCAGAACAGGAAAACCAAACCAGGGTGAAATTCAGGGTGTTCCTGTGAGCTTCAGCAGTTCCCTTGAACTCAGAGTGGTTCAGGCTCCTCTCCTCTCGTATCAGATCACTGTCTGCATTGTACTCAAGTCCACTCATGTTTTCATGATCCAAAGCAACAGCTCTTGTTTCTCTTTCTCAGAGAATCTATTCCTTGGTCTGACATCCTCAGAAATTTAGCTTTTATACACCTGTCTTATTTCCCCCTGCTTTCTCATCTCTCTGTGCCATTTCCTGTTGCACAGCCTCTGTGCCACGTGTTTATCATTGAAGAGGGATCATGAGCTCCCCTGAGAAAGGCAGAAATTTTTTGAGCCTCAGCTAGTGTCATTTGAAATGCCCTGAGTGCCTTCCTTCACTCCAGCTCCCAGTTCAGAAATGTTCTTGTCTTCTGTATGAAGTTTGTCACACCTACCAGCTCCACGTGGTGGTCTGGAATATCCTAAAGCACCTCAAATGTTGCTGGGTTCCCACCTGTGATGGTTGCACTAAGCTTTGATCCTCCTTTGAGCGAAGAGACATCATTTAACCACAGACACCCTGGGGTGAATCTCCACATCATGAGCTGAATCCTGTCTGAAATGTCTTGTCAAGAGCACTGTGATGTGGGAGAACTATTCCCTGTTTTAGCTTGGATTTTATATGAGATCTTGGGTAAATCCTTCAAATCTTGGTGCTTTATCTGTCAAATGGGACATTATAGAGCTCTACCTCCCCGTGCTGAATGTAGGTGAGCAGATGTCTCACTGCAAGGACTTCAGGGTTCATTCCTAAAGGAATTTGGGGGACTATTTCTTGTGCTGTGTCATTCAAGACACAGGGACTTGACTCCTTGACGGTGCTGACATTGTCCTGTGCATCACTCATGGCTTCCTAGGGCAGAGAGGTTTGAAGAGAATCCAGTTTGACCCACTGTGGGAAGGTGGGATACAGAGCTGCAGCCTCAAGGCTTCCAGCCCCATAGGAGCTGATTTGCTCCTGGCTCGAGAATGCCAACAGAGATGTGGTTGTGCATGGTGGGGATGTTCTACTCCCAAAACTGAGAACAGTGTGGGAAGAGTGGGAAGAGTGGGAGTGGACTTTTTTTGAAGTGACTTCAGTGTTTACTCAACCTCATCCCTTTGATAAACAAACCTTGGAAGGGAGTTGAAACAAAGGTTTGTCAGTTACCACGTGCAAGAGTCAGAATCAAAATAAAAAGTTACTGCTCATGTGATCCAACTTTTCAGGACTTTTTGTTTCAGATATAATTGAAGAGATCTCTACAGTTGCTTAGAAATAAGGTCTGGAGAAGGTGGCAGGAAAAACAGGGACAGTTCATCGCATTGTCTGTGAGAATTGTAAATAGTATGAAGATGCCACAGGCTAGAAGTCAAAGGGAAAGTTGGGAATGGGAAACTTGTGGTCAAGATGACAAAAGTGCTGTGTCATTTAGGTCGGTATGAAAGAGTCAGGGAATAACTTCTGTGGCAACACAGCAGGAAGAGTGATGTAAAAGTCTTTACTCCATGGTTCCTGCTGACATCCATTTACACTTCTCCCCCTTACACCCAGGTCCAGATCCTGCTCATCACCAGGGTGCCAAAATTCACATTCAACACAAGACTTGTGAACTTTTAAACAACAGCAAAAATATGCCAAAATGCCCAGAGATCCTTCACTGCCTCCCTCAGATCTTGGTGCAGATGAAGAGACAATGAGCTGTTCTGTACAGGGGGGACTCATCCCGCCTGACTGCTGGTGCTCCCCCTGGCAAGGGATGGAGTCAGACACCTTGGGAGCATGAGTCAACCCCTCCCTGTCCCACACACGGGTGTCAGGACAGGCTGAATCACTTTCTGGGGGTGTCTGCCTCTCTCTGCTGGCTGGAGGAGACGTTCAGATGACTGTCAGCAGCCCGGGTGCCGTGCGAGTGACTCAACTCTCTGAGCCAGCTCTGTGCAATTTACAGCAAAGGCTGTGATTAGTGGAGGGTTCTACCCTGAAAACAGGCTGGTAAAGCCTTTATGTGCAAACTGGGGAATTGTTTCAGGTGTATTTTATTCCCCCCTCTTTTCTAGAATAAATGAGCCCAACAGAAACATTTTTAATCCAGGGTGACACATCTGTCTCCTGTGGGTTGGTGCTGCTTGAGTTTCCCTGTACAGGTACAGCTAATGCTGTTCAAGTTTCTAGTAAAACAGCACTAAAATACGGCAATAAATGACATATTTTTTCCCTGCTAATCATGGAAAGTTTTTAAACTGAATAACCAAGAGATAGTGCAACAAACAGTACTTATACACATAACAAAACTTTGTGGCATGACTCATCTTCCAAAACTGTTTAATAAAGTCTACCAAAAATGTAACTCATCTAGTAGGTTAAAAATTAATCTAATCTACATCTGCTTGAGTATGAAGCTGCTCATATTTAAAAGTTTCCATCCATTATGGGGAGAGACTGAGGGAGCTGGGCCTGTTCAGTCTGGAGAAGACTGAGAGGGGATCTCAATAATCCGTATAAATACCTGCAAGGGGTGTCACAGGATGGTGTCAAACTCTTTGCAGAGGTGCCCAGTGACAGGATGAGGAGCAGTGGCCATAAAATAAACCACAATAAGTCCCACCTCAACATGAGAAAGAACTTCTTTACACTGAGGGTGGCAGAGCACTGGAACAGCTGCCCAGGGAGAGCATGGAGTTCCCTCTCTGGAGACATTCCAAACCCACCTGGATGTGTTCCTGTGCCACCTGCTCCAGGTGATCCTACCTTGGCAGAGTGATTGGATGATCTCCAGGGCTTCCTTCCAACTGCAACTATTCTGTGAGTTTGTGGCTGGAATCCCCAAGTCCTATGTGCAAATGTTCCTTAGTGAGGACTTAGAACTTGGGGGAAATTCTGATTTTCTTAAAGCTGTTGGCTTAAAGCTTCCCTCTTGGATAAGGCCACTGCTCTCACTGCTTTGCTGTTTGTTGTTTTTTAAAATTCAGTCTGAAATTCTAATGCACATTTGAGCCCAAAGACAAGGGGTTCAGAGAGGAACTCAAGAGCTGATGAAAAGGTGTAGTTTTGGTGGACTTTGCTGGCTGAGAGAATTTCGATGAGGGCAGAGTAGGAGTCTGCCATCCTTCCTGGCCTGCTTCTCCATCGTCTCTCCCCTAGACACAGATAGGTTGGAAGGAGGGAAATCTAACCTTGCCACACTGTGGGGTGGGCTCCTCACAACCAAGATAAATTCTAAAGAGTGAGGTCTGAGGAGTCGGTGGACCTTATTCGCATTCCCACGGAAACCAGGCCCCTGTGAGCAGAGAAAAAAGAAAAGAGGAGAAGAAGAAATTTAGGGGTTTTGAGGATGTTACCTTTTTAACTCTGAGCAGCTGCAGCAACATGTTCCTTGGATTTTCTTAAAGAAGTAAAACCAAATAAGTTCTGGACCTATCACTCAATTACACGTCAGAGATGGAGAGGGATTTCTCATGGTTTTGCCTGGAGCCATCAGCAATTTTTCCTTTGGACTTTTATCTGATGTTCCCAAATAAGTCTTTGGCTGAGGCCCAATCCAACCATAGCTACCATATTATTGAACTTCCTATGGATTTTGGTCCATCATCTGTTTTCTCACCTGCAGAACATTTGTCCAGTGAGCAGCAGTGGGGGCAAAAGCATAAGATTGGCATTTCTTTTCCCAGGAATCTCTCACTAAATTTTTATTGTGATGCTTTGCTCCATGAGTCATTCAATCTACCCTTGTGATAATCAATGGAATTACATTTTTTTAAAGCCTTTCAAATGTCGTGGGGCCACTATTTTATCTTCTGGAGGAAATAAATTATTTCAGTGTTGGTTGGGATGGAGAATAAGACCAGGTCCCTTTGGAATATCATGAGGTGTTCTGCCCCATGTGAGGGTGCAGGGGGGACGTGTTGGGAGCTGAAGGTGACCCCAGTGCAGGCTGTGCCCTCCTTGACATGACTGTGACTTGGATTTGTGCTCCAGCCAGGAGACAAGACTGGGAAGAGCTACCTCCAGTATAGGTCTTGGGTCCATCCTGGAAACAAGGCAGGGGATTTGCTGGAGAGATCAGATCCTTTGTTTTGGGACTTGTTTGAGGGTATTGATGAGTCTTAATGCTTCCTGGATTTATATGTTTATATACATGGGACAAAAATCCTTGTTTTTCCAAAAGGAAAATGCAAATGGGGATTCCTGAGTAAGGCAGAATCAAAGAGAATGTTGCTTAAATAAAAATATTTTAGAATTAAAAAGAAACCACGCGGTTGCAGGGAATACAGGTGTCCTGTTCTTGCCATGGTGAATTCCAAGAGAGATTCCACTCTCCAAGAAAGTAATTTTCACACTTGGGCTTCAGCATTTAGATGGGATCTGGATTTCAAACTCTCAAATGTAGATCCAGCCAGGATGAGCACAGAGGCTGTTCCCTACTGGAACAGCTGGGGTGGGGTGGCCGATCCAGAGGCTCAGGAAGATAAGGACAAGGAGTCAGAGAACTCCTGAATGTGGCATCATTTCCAATTCCCACACTGATATCTCTGTATTTCTCTCCTCCAGACTGTAAGGACAACCTGACGTGAGTTGAATCTTCAGGCTCCCGAGCCTGCCCCAGATGCAATATTTTAGTGAGCAGATGATGTTTTCCACCAAAGCTCCTGTCTAACTCAGTGGATCTGTGTGTCTTCCGGCAGGTGTGTCCTCTGTGGCCTCCCTGATGTCCCTGGCTTGGGTGCTAGCCTCCTATCACAAGCTTCTTCGGGACTCTAGGGACGACAAGAAGAGTATGAGCTACAGAGGGGCCCTCATCCATCTCTTCTGGCGCCTCTTCACCATCTCATCCCGAGTTATTTCTTTTGCTCTCTTTGCTTCCATCTTCCAGCTCTACTTTGGGATCTTTGTAGTGGTCCATTGGTGTGCCATGGCTTTCTGGATCATCCATGGTGGGACAGATTTCTGCATGTCTAAGTGGGAGGAGATCCTCTTCAACATGGTGGTAGGGATTGTGTACATTTTCTGCTGGTTTAATGTCAAGGAAGGGCGGACTCGATACCGAATGTTTGCGTATTACACGGTGGTCCTGACGGAGAACGCTGCCTTGACGCTCCTTTGGTATTTTTACAGAGATCCCGACACCACTGACTCCTATGCCGTGCCAGCACTGTGTTGTGTCTTTCTTAGCTTTGCTGCTGGGATAGCTTTGATGCTGTTATATTATGGTGTGCTGCATCCCATGGGGCCAAGAGCTAAGATCTTTGCCAGCTCCTGTTGCGCCGAGCTGCTCTGGGGCATTCCTTTGCCCCCCGATGTTGAGCCCATGGCGCCTCAAACCCCTGGGTACCGGGGGGCCCAGGCTACGCCCACCAGAGCGGTCACGGAGCAACAGGAGGAACTCACAGCTGACACTTGCTTGCCCGTTTTCCAGGTGAGAGCAATGGTACCATCTACTCCATCTGGGCGACCCTACCCCCCCGAGGGGCCTCTCATTAAGATTGACATCCCAAGAAAAAGATATCCTGCCTGGGATGCTCATTTTGTAGACAGGAGGTTAAGAAGAACTATCAACATCCTCCAATATGTCACCCCCACAGCTGTAGGTATTAGGTATAGAGATGGACCTCTCTTATATGAGTTGCTACAATATGAATCTTCACTTTAAAGCTCCTTAAAGCAAAAGTAAAAGAGGGGACCTTATTTTTGTTTACGGTAAACACAGATCATGAAACAAACACAAACCTTCAGATAAGCTTTCTTTCTGGTTGCTGTATGTATAAAAAAAAAAAAGATATTCTCTATGTTTTGTAAGTAAAAACAAAAAGAAAAACTTTTCTTTTGTTTTTTACACACAAGAAACAGTATTTCAACTTCCACACCTAGGATTCACAGGTGGAGAAGGAGGCATCTCCACATCAGTTTTATACCGTACACCAAGTGTAGAACATTATTTATGGGATTGGTGCTGATTGAAAAATAAAAAAAAAAAAACAAACAAACAAACCTACAACTGCCTTATGCCCTTAGGTGCTGAGTTTCATTAAGTACTGTCACCTTTCTCATGCAAAACTCTTTGATGATTATATGCCAGGAAAAAAAACAAAAGAAAAACCAACCAACCAACTGAAATGCCAACCTTAAAATTAAAAAAATAAAAAAATTAACAACAACAACAAAAAGAGAAAAATGTATGAAAAAAATATTAATCCAGTTGTTCTTATTGGATTTAGCAGAAAAAACCCTCCAAATGTCTAAAGATAAGAAAGCAAAGTTACGAAAGCAAAGTTACGAAAGCAAAGCCAAGACAACCCCAATGGAGTTTAATTTTTCCAACAGCTGAAAGACAAAATCATGTCTGTAAGACAATTTGGCAAGGAATTTATAACACCATTGGGCCAAGCCTTGACCGAGTCGTTTTATAAAGATGACCCCACCCTGGAACCGTTTTCCTTGTGGAAACGGACCCTGTACAAAGGTGGGATTGTACCAGATCAGTGTGAAAATGCAGGATCTGATCTTGTTCCCAACAACTGCTCGTGCTAAAGCCCCACTGTCTCCAGTGGAGCAAATACCAACAGTCTGAGCCCAGAATAAGGCCTGCCACCTTGATTTCTGGAAAATGAGAAATTGTCAAAATTATAAACCAAAAACACGATCCGAAAGTACATTTCCACATATCTAATAATTATTTCAGTAATAATAAAACTCAGCATGGTAGCAAAAAGCGAGTCAATTTAAAGGCACAATACTTGATCAGTGACTGGCAAAATAATTTGACCTACTGTATCATTTTAAGGCTGTGAAAGGCATACATGTATTATTTGTAATCTCGTGTAAGACCTGTCATGTCTCATTCAGTGCGAGCCTTAAAGTGATTGTAAAGCATCCTTCGTTCCATTTTGGGGATTTTTGGGTTTTGATTTTTTGTTTTGTTTCTGTTTTGTTTTTAAGGAAAACAAAACATGAAAAGTCGGGATTAAAAAAACACAAAAAACACAAAAACAAACAACAACAAAACAACCAACAAAACTTCTTCAAACGGTAATAACCTGTAAAACTGACTCACGTCTCGAGATGATTTGGTGCTTTGTATTTTTTGTTGATGTTGTTGTTGTGATTTAGCTGAGAAAATTCTTCGACTCGGTTACATGTGGGGAACTGCTGATAAAAAACTGTCTCGTGTCACCCTCTACTGTAAGTACATGGCGAGAAACAACAACCAGAGGAAATCCAAGAGCGTAGCGAGAGCGCCGTGGTTTAGCTTAGCCTTCCACCACCAGGAGATGCTGCCACCTCCGATGCTAGCAAAGCCCAGATGAGGGCTGTGGGGTTGTCTTGACATTTCCAAATTAACCCACTCGGTTGTCTGAACATTCTCATCTCTCTCGGATTCTGTTTTTTCTGTGCTGGAATCTCTTGGAGTTTTTTTATTATTATTTTTTTTTGGGTTAAATCACCAGGTTTGCATCTATCTGACACCTTTTTTTTTTCTGCTTCGAGAGTATTGCTCCTTTAAAGGAATATTCCCGTTTCAGGGCATCTTTTCAATCCCACCATCCCTCTACTTGGGAGGGGAAAAACAACGACAAAATGAGATATTTTTAAGTGAATGCTGTAATATTTTCTCTGTGTGTAATTGCAATTTTTTATTCCAGAAATACTGTAACTGTCTAGGGTGCAAAACTCCCATGCTGACCTATTCTGAAGAGAAGATCAGCATGGGGGGATATTTTTTAATTATGATTATGATTTTTTTTAATTTCAGGAATCAGTTGGTTTTTTTAATTATTATAGTATTTAAAGAAACTAGTACCAATTTTATATAACAGTTTAAAGAAGCTGAATGCTTTCTTCGCCTGAATATACCTGAAGAGAAACATTTTTTTCAATCAGTGATCCTTTGCAGTATTCTGAGAAAACGTTGGGGTTTCTTCAGTTGTTTCATTTTGTTTTGTAAAGGAAACTTTTAACTGGTGTCTGTCCCTTTCAAGGAGGGCAGGACTCCTTCAGGCCAAACTATAGACACACGGCAAAGTTTATACAAAGCCAAATTGTCACTGGTACTGTAATTCCCAGTCAAACTCCATTTCAGGCAGATGTTTCTGGGCTCTGAATACAACCAATGTGATGGTCACATTTTCATGCAAAGGGAGGGATTTGGTCTTGTCATCCCCTATCTAACTCCCCAGTCCCTTGTTTGCTGTGCACATAAATACATACATATATATATATATATATATATATATATATATATACACACACATATACATTATATATATATACACATGAACTGATATATATTTGTGAAAAGCTTTCATTTTCCTTCTCCATTGTCTGTGCCCCACAGCCAGTCCTTTCTCAGGTGTCCTACTAACATTTCACCCTGTTTCTCCCCGATCAGTGTGCTGTCTCCATAAAAGGAGGTAATTTGTGAAGTGAACACACTGTCCCCACCTGCTGAGTCTTAAAAACACAGAGGTGTCCATCCTCCAGTTACAGGCCTGCATTTCTCCTTCCAGAACTTTCTTTTGACTTGCCTTTAATATTAGTGTAGACTTATCTTGATCTGATTCCCCACATAAAGACTCCCCTTGATCCTTGCATGAAGAGCTCTCTTCCTCACATCTGCATTTCCGTGGCAAAAGCATGAGAAAGGAATGGATGGCAAACAGCCCTGCTGTTCCTCGGGGACCATTTTTTCCAGGAGGTGGAATTCTCATTTTCAAAAGCACCGTAAGAAGGTCCTGCTCCCCAAACTCATCAACCTTGAGGTCTGGAAATTTGGTGCTGATCACTGACCCCATTGAACAGCTGGACCCTTCCCATCAGGACAGTGACAACGAGCCAAGGCACAGCCACCAGGTGCCAGGAGGAGGAAACCCTTCAGTGTTGCCTCTCATGAGCAACTCCAGCCTGCCTTCCCTCAGGAACGGGATCTTACTCCACACCACCACACCAACAGCCGTCGCCTCCACCCCATGCCAGGAGTGGAGGGGCAAAACACTCTGGAAGTGTCCTTACTTCTCAATGCAGTGCTAACTTCTCACAACCAAACCAGCTTAACCAAGGGCTTGACACATCCCTGTTCCAAAGTCCTCCTCTTTCGTGGCTCGTAGTGTGGATAACAACAAAGGCAGGTGCCTCCACTGCAAGTTAAGACTGTTTCATTACTTGCATAAACTCTCTGCCTCTGCTTCTCCTTTCTTTGAATGATATCCATCAGCATTTTCATTTAGCAAAGGATTTCCAGGGAGAGCCTGTGTCGTCCCTGAAGAACTATTTCTTTTTCCAGGACTTCATTACAGCCTTAACGTAAAGCATGTGCTCTGACACTACTCCCAACATGTTCCTGGTGGACAGTTTGGGGTGGTGACCATTTCCTTTTGGGATTACCTGTGATCTTGTTGCCAAACAGCGCCTTTTGCCAAGCCAAAAGCTCAGGGTGGAAAACTCCCCCAGCTCTCTATTGGTACTCATCCCAGTGCTAAGAGTCTCATCCTCTCCTCCTGTTTTAATTTTCTGCCCTTTGATTTTTTTGGTATCCACTTTTGCAGGATGGTGAGCAACTCGTTTTGGTTTAACTTTGATTTTAACTCGTCAGCTTTTCCCTGGTCTCTTTTCTATACTATATCCCACCTTCTGGCCAGAAGATACTGCATGAGGAGCTTTTCAAACTGCCATGGAGAAGGTTGAACCTGTATTTATTCACATCACAAGACTGGTGGGCAACTTCTCTGGCAGATTTGTGGTGCTAGATTCACCCTGGGATCATCTAAACCAGCCAACTGTGCCACGCCAGGGCAATGCCAAGGCATGAGGGCTCCACCATCCCGACTGTTATTGTTCAAACCTTCCCTGGCACGGTTTTGATCCACTCCAAGGAGCCCTGGGCTCAGGCACAGCTTGCCCAGGCTTTGGCACTGACCAGAGACTGTCCCCAGTCAGCAGTTTGGATGCAGCTGCTCCATATCAGGGGTGGAAGATTTTATGAGTCAGGATGGGGCCAGCACTAGTCAGTTGGCTTCATGGCCAGAAAGGATCCTGGAAGTGCTTAATTTCCTGATAAAGATGTAACTCCATGCCACAGAGCAGGATGCAGGATGTGGTGGAGTACGTCAGCTCTGATCTGGCATTTTCCTGTTTTCTGCCTGATTCAACGGTCAAGTTATTTTTCAGTTCACTTTGTTCCTTTTGCTGAGGTTGTTTTGCAAACTGCGTCATTTTTATGGCTCAGATGTCAACCCATCCATCCCTCCATCCATGTCAGATGGATAGCATGTTTACTGTGATAGAGTTACACATCCATAGGCAGCTAATTCGGAGACAGGAATCATTCAGACCAGACCAAATCAACAGTGGAGACACAGGAATTACAAGGTCCCTGCCCATGCCCTTGTCATGCTTTGCCACGAGGCACACGAGGCATTTTTCATCTGCAGAAAATCCAACCTGAGCTGCAGAAGAGGAGCCATTGGTGAATTAATTGCCAGTGCAAAGTGCAAGTGAGGCACTCATTTCAAGTGTAAATATATATATATTCTGTGTTTGGGATTGGAGCGAATTCTCTGCTTCACCCTGTCCTTTTGTGCACCTGCCAAAAGTCAGCAGCCATTTGCATGTATTTTTATTTAAAGCTGACTGGATGAAACAGGGAAAAATTAATTCCAAGACTGAGTGAATGGTCTGCTAAAACCTGGCTCACGTGAGGAGCATCACTATTGACTCTCAGAGTGCAATCACCCTGTGCTCTTCAGATATATTTTTGTACACACAAGATTCACTTCACAATTTATCCCACCCCTGGCCCTGCATGTCACACTTGTCACCCGCACACCCGCAGCATGACTAAAACTCCTGAAGAAAATGTGGTCTGAGGTTAGTCCAGCATGATTTCATTGAAGCTCAGAGGTGCTTTGAAAAGGAAAACTTACTACTGTGCATTTGCAAAACCTTTTAGTGCCTGCTTGCTGGGCAGCTTGGGCAGGAGACAATTTGGAAGCTGCCGGAGTCAGCGGAAAATTGTGGAGACAGGCTTTCCTAGGATTTTTCCTTCTTTTACTGGGTTTGCTTTTCTCTGGGTTCTGTTCAGATCAAATGTGGTCCTGCAAAAGAAAACCCACCAGAAAACAAAAACCCAAATAAATAACCATGACAAAATAAGGTCTATGTCAATCCCACAGAAGCTGAGGTGGCTGATGTAGGACAGTAGGGATGATGTGAACTCCGTTGTGGACCCTTTGCTTGCTGGAGCTTGCATGCTGTTCTTTTGGCAGTTGTCTCAAGCCCTGGGGGCTTAGGGGATGGTGCTTTCCCAGGGTTATGATTGCTGGTTTTATTTTTCCTTGGAGCTCAGGTGTATTCTGGTGCAGAGAATCTCAGCCTGGTTTGAATGAGGAGATTTGAGGCTATCCCAAATAGACGTGGGCAAACCTTTCACTGTGTGCAGAACGCATTTCCAGACCTTTGGGTATCGCTAGAGATCGTTGCAATCCACTCAATTCTCCATGAGCACGTTCAGAATCGCTTCATTGTTCTGTTGTGTTTGAACTTGGGAATAACTTGGTGTGGTGACTCTTTCCTGTTGAGGTGTGATGTGAAGAAAGGGAGGAGCTTTCCTGCTGTGCTGGGTATTGCCTGTGTTCAAACCTTGCTCCTTACTTGAAGCTCAGACAGTGGGATAATGAGAAAAACGGGAAAATGAGATGACGGATCGCTGCATATGTTCCATTGGCTCTTCACTGATGAGGAGGGAGGCAATTGGTGACTATTGAAATAAATCTGCATAAACCATCTGGACCTCAGTGTGTATTCAGACAGAATCCAATTGGAAAGTGATGTTGTTGATAAAATAATCTGGATACCATTTCCTGTTGTATATTAAAAACCTAAAAATGAAACAAAACCAAAACAAGCCCTGCAAGTGGAAAAAAATTATTTGAGAGCATAAACCTTCCTGTGCCCTCCCCATTCCTTTGGGACACATGCAGCAAGGCAACTGTTTGAAAGCCAGGCACTTTGTAATCTGCAGAGTTAATTGGATTTGTGCAATGCTGTGTTTGTCAGATGGTCTCTTACAGAGAGCGTAGAAAGTGGCCACGGTCTAAAAGTCATTGCAGATTTTTGGGTGACAGTACTCCTGGGTTTCGACCCCAGCTCTGCCACGAAGTTGCTGTGTAACCTTGGGCAAGTGATTTAACCTTTCTGTGCCTACAGTTTACCCATCTGTACATGGGTATAATAATATTTACCTACCTCACAGGGGTGTTGTGAGGCTTAAGTTAACGTGTGTGAGAGGTGCTGGAAGTGCGCCGTGAAAATTTCATTCTTGCTGGGTTTGTGCTGTTGTGGGGGATGAGCAGTGAAGGGGTGGGTTACAACATGGAGAAGGAAAACCTGCTGGTGCATGTCTTGAGAAAGTGATTTGAAGTCTTTTCTCTCCCCAAAAGCAAGGAATGGAGAAAATTGTGCGCCAACTGAACAGCCTTGCTTTCCTGGTCAAATGTAACAGCACTATTTGCAATATTATTTTCTTACACAACAGGTGACCTTTCCCTTTTCCTTGCTGTTTCTGAAAACTTGAAACTAAAGATGACAAAAGTATTTCTGAACCGAACAGATTACTGATGAATACTTGAATTTCTTTAAAAGTTGCTCTCATCAGCCACGGTTAAATGTGCACTAATCTTTCAGTCATCAGCTTCCATCTGAATACAGTGAAAAATTTGCTCACGCTGTTTTGGAATAGCCTGGACCTTATTTGGGAGGCTGGTATTGCTGAGGACTCTTGTAGGCATGGAAAAACTAGTGTCTCAACTGATAAACATGTGAAAAAATATCTTTTTTTTTTTCTTTCTGTTTTTGCCTTTTAAGTTCCTTGACTGCCTAAGACAGCACAATAATTGCAGTTTACTTGGTTGTACAGTAGCTTTTAATTTTTTTTTTTAGTTTTTGAACTGTTTCTTTACGTGAAGGGCGAAGGTGGGATGTGAAAGGATAAAATAGACCCAACGCTGCTCCCGTGCAACTCTTCCCGAAGTCCCTGCTTTCCTGGAGAAAAAACCTGTGCCACATCTAGAGAGACCAGACCAGGCTGCCTTCACCATCCTCCTGCAGGCAAAACTTCCCTTGCCACCTGTGGGAGTTTTGGCTGTTGGCTCCGTGTCCATTGAGGTGGATTCATCCCTGGCTGAGCCCCAAGCCACTCGGGTGAAAGCCAGGATAACTTTCCTTAGAACGAGGGAAGGGATCCAGTTCATTGCTCCAAATGCCACCGCTGGTCAGATGATTCAGAAGGGAAAAATATGTGATAGAATGCCTGGGGTTTAGGGGGGGATTTTTGGTGTTTTTATTGTCTAAGTGTCCTGACCATTATATGATGTCTCTTGTGGGAATGCAGTGCCAGGCAGGACTCCCTGCTCCCTTTTAGAGAAGCTTTGTGAAGTCTGTTCACGCACTCCTTACTCAGGCAAAACTCCTGGGTTTTGTTGTTGGGTCTCCTTTTCTGTCCTGAGTAAGGACTGTGGAGTCTGGTCTGTTTGGGGTCACTGAGGGGGTTTCAGGTGGCCGTTGTCTTCTCTAGCCCAAGACTTGCCTGGCATGAAGCAAGAAGGAAGCTCTGGCTTGCTCTGCCACGTAACTTCCCTGTCCCTTCTCTGTATCCACCATGGGGAGGGAGTTCAAAATCTTCTGGCTACAGGGGCCAGGCTCTTCCACCTGAATTTCCAGGCAGCTGCACATCTTCCTGCTGGGGCAGAGCAAATTTAGAAGCCCCACTCCTGCAGATGGGCTGTCGCTCATCCGCATTGGCTTTGGGTCTGCTCCTTCCCCGTCCTTCTCCCCAGCTGTTTCTTTGCCCTGTTTTAAGCACTCATCTTGGTGCTTCTGGGTTCTTTTTACTGCTTCTGTTCCAAAAAAAAAGAAAAAAAAAAAAAAAGGTTGAAGTTGGAAAAAAAACAGCAATGTAACTCTTTCGGTGCTATGCTAACTGCTTTGTTTGACCCAACCAAATGCTGGCCAACAAACAGATATTCCCTCTTTGTCCTAAAAAGCACCACACATCTGTGTCTTGAACAGGAATGGACTGAGAGGGCTGAGAGAGGGCAAGTGTGGTTTTGAAAGCAATTAAAGTCTCATGTGTAGAGCAAAAAGGTGTAGGTGCAGACTGCTTTCAAAGCACGTTGTCGCCCACCTCGTGGAATTAAATAGGATATAGCCTATAAGGTTTTGAGGGCATTATATATATATATATATATATATATATTAAAAAAAAAGACAAGAAGTTCACATTATTGATAAATCACCCTTTAATTCTCCTGAAATTGCACTGTTTAACAGGGAAACCACCTGGCTGTGTTTGCACCCAGTTGTTTTGGTATAACTCACTTCGGCAGAGAGAGTAAAACAGCAGGAAGAGAGAGAGAATTCCTCCTACTATATATTAAGCCTGAAGTGAAGTGTGTGCCTATGAATTTTCAGGATTAAAGGGATTAATCAACATGTATGTCTGAGTCTATATCCCCAGTCCCATGGAAATATAGGTGAGCATACATGCCATGTTACTGCAGCAGTATATATGTTTTAATATATATGAACACATTGTGAATTCCAAAGGGCTTTTTCGAGATGAGGAAGGTCATTCCTGGTGAGAGGTGCTAGCAATTTGGGATTTGCAAGCAGGGTTGAAATAAACATTCCTTGTAGGGGCTTCTTTTTTTTTAATTAAAAGATGATCAGAAGCTTAAGGTCGTGAGGAAATGCTGTCCCGCCTATCTTCCACTTCTTAAGAAATTTGGAAGCCAAAATCAGACCAAGTACGAGGGCCAAACACAGCATCAGGATAAATCAATAGAGCTCCACTGATGGCCAGGTGCCTCCTTACACTATCTATGCTAAAAACAGTCATTTCTACTGGTGTTGGGGTGCCCAAACAGGGCCCTACTGGTCTTTTTCTTCAACTGTGACAACAGATTTCACGTTTGAGCTTGTAGAGTTTGTCAAAACGCAGGCAAAACTTGGGCAAAAGCAGGAGTATCTTTCCAAGAGGAGTCATCTGAGTGTAGCCTACCCCTGATCTCTATGGGGGCTTTGTAGTCACTGGCTTTAGCTGGGGAAGAGATGTTTTCTCCTTTCACCAGTATCAGCACTGCAATGAGAACAGCCCTGTCAACACACGCAGCAAATGGGGCCCTCCTTTGCAGGGAGTAAACCCTCCAAATCTGATTTCAAGCCCTTAAAATTCAAATGCCAAATGCCACTCGAAGGGAATGATTATTGTTTTGCCTCCAGATGTCATTCCCGTTCATCAGTCACAAGGACAAGAAGCTCATATTTTCCCTTCTAGCTTTATTTACCAATAAAACTCGCTGCCAGTGCCAGAACCTCCTCCCCTCAGCCCCAGCTGAACACCACCTGCATGCCGCCCCCGCCTTTCCTCCCCTTCTTCCACTCTAAAAGCAAACACTGTTCCTTCCTAACTAGGGAAGATCCAGGACAAATGCCAGCTGATTACACCTGCAATCTGTTCACTTGAGGGGTTGGTTTCAGTTTCTGAGGGCACGCGAGTACGCGCAGGGACACGCGCCCGCAGGAGTTTCAGTAGCCTGAAGTTGAAGCCTCCTGACTTCAACTGGGTGATTCTTGGGGTCATCCCATGCAGGGCCAGGAGTTGGACTTCCATGATCCTTGTGGGTCTCTTCCAACTCAGGATATTCTGTGGTTCTATGAGCTGACACTGTGGGAGAAACTACAGGCAAGGTGCTCCCCAAGCAACCCCCTCAAATTACTTCAGTTTCACGCTGTTCCCAAGTAACCTGTTCTTTTTAATAATCATTGGAACCTCGGTGTCAGCCAACAAATTCATGATGGATAAGTAATAGGGAAAGTGGATTGGTTTGCACTTATCCATAGACTTCCCAGAACTATTCGAGCAATTAAACAAGCCTTAAATTGGATGTAATTGCAGTCATTTGGAGGAGAGCTGTGATGTGTGTTTTCTGACAGAGGATTTAAATAAGTATCACAGCCAAATCCCTTTCTCTCCCATCTTTTCTGTATAGGGAGAGTGAGAGGGAAGAGATTTTTCCTTGAATATCAAAGTTTTCCATTAGCTACAAAATATGTCCCCTCCCAAAACGGATCTACAACTTGAGGGGTTTTTTGTGGAAAAAATTTCCCTATCAGAAAAAAAACAATGGTTCTGGCTAGTGTTTCTGCTCTGCAAACTTCTACCATTCCAGCCTTTTGTTCCAATGAGGAATGGGAATTACTTTTAAAAGTGTTTTATTTACTCAGGGAAGGACTATCTCACATCTTGGTTTGGTGATTCCTGTCACTGGGCCAAGTTTGGACCATTCCACTAAATCTGATGTGGCCACTCATCAAGAAAACAGTGTAAAGATAACAGTGTAAAGAAAACAGGTAGTTTTCTGTATGTTCCTTGTTCCAGACTCAGCACAGGGACATGCTTGGGAATCTGACAGCATGCTCCATGGTGCAGCTGTTCCCCTAAAAACAGGATTATCACAGGAAGGCACTATATTTTGGAGTCTTTGAATGGCTTTCTGATTGCAAGGAAATGCCCTTTCTGTGGTGTGAATATTTTTTTTTATTTCTTTTGAAAGTTGGGATGACTGAAGACCCACATTCTCTCTCCATCTCTGCCATGGTTGGGAAAGCCAAGAGGATTTTAGGGTTTTGTCTGCTGGCAGGTGTAAGATGTTCCCTGGTGCCATTGGCTTGGTTTCCAGGGCATGTGATACGGGAATGGTCAGTCTGTTTCCAGCTCCACCCGTGGACCTCTGCCATGTTTACCCCAGGTGTGCATTTAGAGATCTTTGTCAATCCTACTTCTTGCAAAGCTCTTCTGATTGAAAGGAATCCTAAAAGTCCATGGAAACCTCTCAAATGAGCTGTCATCCTAGAAGCATTTTTGATTAGTGAATTTTGATAGTACCGGAAAATTGGCACAGCCACAGAGAATAGCACAATTTAAATACTTCCATTGCAGAAGTGCCACTTTTTCCATAAACATTGAAATTCGACTGATCACTACTGGAACTCATTAACACTCAAAACCTGGAAAATACTCTTGCACTCGATGCCTCAATAAACCTTATTCAAGGAGAAAAAATTCCACAATCACTACAAAGTGGTAAAAATAAGTTGTTAGGGCTTAACCTGGGGGGTTTTTTTGCTCCATGTTTCATCTGTAAACTGGGAGGGATAAAGGTTCCCTCACAAGGATGATGGGAGGATTATTTAGAAAATGTTGGTGATGTGTTTCCAGACCTTAACATCAAAAATGTTGTGGGTCTATGGTGATGATGGGCAGAGCTGGACAAATCCATCACGTCACCTTCCTTTCGTCCCCATTTGGCTCAGCATACACAAACAGCCAGATTGTTATGAAATATCACAATAAGATTTTGGGAAGCCCTTTTCTCCATCCTCTGAAATGCCCCTTTCTCCCTGTGGAAAGCATCTAGGAAGTCAACTGAGAAACCAAGGATTTAACACAGTCCTGTTGGGCCGTGGAGTTGTTGACAGCAGAGATGGAAAGAGCACGTGGGTCCTTAGGTACGTTCCCAAGAGTTCATGCCACAGGCACCCCTGTGTCTTATACTCCTGTCCTAAATCCGGTCTGGATGAAAAAATTCCAAACAAGAATTCTGCTCACCCCAGATCTTCTTGATCAGGTGCATCAGGCAGGAATAATGGCCTAAGCTTTCCTAGTAAAAAGTACATTTTTTGTTAACTAAGCTTGAAACTCGGTCATGCCCATGCCTTGAATTTGCCTTATAAACCAAACTCAGCCCATTCTGAACCCAGGCCCTTCATCTGAAGTTGTCCTTCCAGTGCCCTTCCAACCCAGCGTGGCTTGCAGGTGAAGATGCCCATCCATCCAAGTCAGGATCAAGGATTTTCAGTTCATCTGGGAGAGGCTGGCTCCTTCCTAGGTCATTTCTGTACCTGAGCCAGCCTTCCTGGGATTCTAGAAAGACTGGGATCCAAATTAGACACCCAAAAGTCGACCTGAATGAGCAAGGAAAACTACACCAAGTCCTGCCACAGGCAAATCCATCTGTCTCCCACAGTGATGTCCCAACACCATTCCTGGCTTCTGCCAGCAGGCCACACACACAGTGCTTGTGTGACAGGGTGCTGCCACCAACCCCCGCTCTGAGCTGGCCAGAAGTGGCCAGGGGCAGTCCTGCCCCTCCTCTCTGTCCTGTGAGAGAATTTCCACCAAATTTGTTGGCGTTGTCCTTGACTCGGCGCGATGCCGCTGACAGCGGGGGCAGGCTGCTAGTCAGCAGCTGTCGGGAGAGCTCGGGATTTTCAGATGGGATGGGCTGACAGGTGTCAACACGATGCAAAACCTGTGCTCTTAACTTGGCATGGAGTGCCTGCGAGTCTCTTCTTTTTCTTTTTCGATCACCAAGCAATGACCTTACACACGGGGAGCCCGTTGGGGATGGGCAGTGTCCGCAGCAAGTTCTCCTTTTGCAGGAGAGCTCTGAGGATGTGCTCTGGCTTATTCCCAGCTCTTCCTGTTTTCTGCATCTTGCAGGGCAATGTGCTTGGGCAGAAGAAATAGAGCAAGGGCCGACACAAAAGTTTAGCACAGCGGAAATGTTGATTGAGTAAGGAGGGAATGAGAGGCACAGGCTAAGACCTCAGAAAACCAGACGGGTGCAGGTTTCATCTCTGCCTCATCCTGGCAAAACCTCTGCTAACCCATCAAAATTGTTGCCTGTGTCCGGGACAATTTATTCTCTGGGCTCCCAGGGTGTGACAGATTGAAACATTCAGGGCAGGGCTCTGCAGAAGGATGAGATCAGACTTGCTGAGCGCCGTCGACTTCCCCTGGTTTAGTGGGAGCTGAAGGCATCCAGCAAATCCTGGGAGGCAGCCCACGGCAGGCAGTGCCCTCTTTGTGTTAGATTATTCCCTGAGCCCTCAAAGTTCAATCCTGCTTTTCTTCCATCGGTGCAGGTGTGTTCAACATAGCACGAAAATGCCCTTTGAATTTAAGAAGGCTGTTAAAAAGTGTCCAAAGTGCTACATAAGAGCTCGCAAAATCAACGTGCCCCTTGAAAGACCAAACTCAATTTCACCATCAGCCACCCTGCATTAACCCCAGAATTTTTTCCTGGGAAAACTCTGTTTTTTCTGTCATCAGCAAGGGCAGAATTCAGCCCTCATTAATTGCACCAAGCTCTTTATTTTTGTTGATGATGGCTATGTTAGGGCAGCAACATTTCAACTCTCAAAGCCTCGTGGTGCCTTTCCTTGTGGTGCTCACCCTTCACAGGACTTCAGTCAAGGCAACCACTCGCATCCAGCAGCAACGCCAGTACTTTTCCTCTATATTAGGTGCCAGTGCAGTAACAGACTTTAATGTATACTTATATAAATATAGATAGATAGATATATTGCTATAGTTATAATTATATATATATAATTGAGGTTCTGATGCCGCTGTATGGGGAATGGACCATTCCTCTGCAGGATTAACACTGCTCAAGTGAAACCAACAGCTCAATGTCCTGTAAAACATCCCAACATTGGCAAGGAGCTTCTCTTTCCCATGTTTTTTGGGTTTTTTTCCAGCTTCCTTCTCCCCTGCCAATTCCCAGAAACGCTCTCAGTAAAAGATGCTGTTTCAAATCATACAAATTTCTGAAAACTTCTCCAAATCTCCCCAGTGGATGCTGCCAGGCCACATCTTCCTCCTAAGATGGGATGGGGAGGTCTCTCCTTGCCACAAAAGGAGGACGGTGGGGTCAGTGGGGCAGCATCCCAGGGGAGCATCCCAGGGCAGCATCCTTGCCTTTCCTCTGCACCTTTTGGCAAGTGGTGTTATTCCCCCCACCCCACGCAAAACCATCTGCTGTCCAGCCTCTCCACCTCAGCTGCCCCAGCATCTTGGTGTGGTTTTTTTTTCCTCTTTGGATGCTCGGTTTTCCATGCTGCTCCGAGTGAGCTGCTGCCCCAGCCCTCGCTGGAAGGAAGGAGGGAAGCTGGCAAAGGCTTTGCTCACACGAGCAGCTCTGCCTGACTTCAGGAGGGAGAGGTTTTTTTTGTCAAAGGACTGCTGGGTTGGGCCAATCATCCCCTTTATTGTTACCTTTGAAGTATTGCTGAAGCTAGAGAGAGATAATAGAACAGATGTGAAGTTATCTTTTTCCTAAAGGGAACAACACCAATAATACTGTAAAAGGTGCTAGAATCAAACCTCATTTTATATACTTTGGTTCATAGAGATTAAAAAAAACCACACACACAGTATTCTTCCTGTGCAGCCTTACTGTAGATTGTTATAACCAACTCATTATCCAAAAGACAAAAAAAAAAGTGAAAAGGTTATGAAAGGACAAAAATTAAGTGATCCTGTATAAAGTGTAACAAATATGACTTTCCTATATAAATGTAAATGATCAGACATATATAAAAATGCACTTGAGACAGGCAGCAAGCATGAAAAGCTTTTGAAGTATCTTTTTTATTGTACAACACCTGTCTTTTTTCGTTTGGCTGGTGCAAGAGGGAATGTGCCAAGTCTCTTTTATTTCCTTTTCATTCCATTTGTGATTTTTGGAAAAGGACAGGGGGTTGGAAAGAGGGTGGGAGGTTTAGCCGGGACAGAAACCTGGAGTATTCATATCAATTTTATTTGTTTTGTTTTGTTCCATTGTTAGTTTATGATGTTGGTGGCAGTGTTTGACCTCACACCTCATTTCTCAAATGCTTTGAAAGCCTTGCTGCCTGCCCCAGGTTCTGAGCATAACTCTTACCTCAAGAACACTTTTTAAAAAAATGAAAAAGTCAATTGTTTTTTCCCATCTCTGGAAAATTAATGTAAACTAATGACAACAAAGAGAAAAAAAAATTAAAAAGCAAACAACCAGCAGTGATGAAGGAATGAAAATTAAAAAGAGAAAGAAGTCAAAGCAGAGGTTTGGTGATCAAACCGAGCCATTCTGGTGCTTTCCCCCTTTTTGTGTTGCTAATGATCAAAATTACATGAGATGGGCTTAGACAAGTCTGTGGTCTTAGGATGTAGCAAAAAATGTATTTAAAAAGAATACAAATTTGCATGGAACAAACTCTGATGGAACCTTTAAAGAATGGCTGTTTCAGTGTCAGACGTTTAATGTTAGCATGTGTGTGTGCTGTAAATACCTTTTCATGTGTGACATGTACAGTTGACTGAGGAAAAAAAAAAAAGTATGGAACCGAACAAAAAAGAATAATAATCAAATGCTATTTTATCAGATGATGCACTTTTTCACCTTGATGAGAAGCCACTGTTCACAACTATGCAATCTTCCAGTTTCTCTCTCTATCTTCTCTCTCCAACCTCAAATTTCCCAACTATTTTCCATAGCCTAAACCGTTTTTTCTTTTGTACAAAGAAACACAAAAAGTTCCAAACTCTGGTTCAAGGTGAGAGTGCTACTGTGACTTTTCTCAAACAATAAGAGCTAACAAACAGACAAACAAAAGGGGTTTGGTTTTGTTTTTAAGAAAAAGGAGGTTCAGACATGACCCTCTTTATGTTCTCTAAGTGAATCGATGTTTTCTACATGTGCCAGGCTTCTGTTGACTGTTTTTGGGTTTGGTTTTCTTTCTTGATTCATTTCTCTCTCTTGGGTTTTAGAATTATTTTTTTTTTTATTTGGTTCCTTATGCTTTTTTGTTTGTTCGTATTTTTTTTCAATTCTGGTTTTGTATCGTAGGTATTGGGGATGTGAAGATGAAGGTGAAATTTGGCTTAACTCCAAGTGTTTTAGTACATGTGTGTGCTATATGTACATAGTTTTCTACATAGAAAATTTTACGCGCTTTTTAACGCACTTTACGACTTGTATGTACAAAGTTGTCTATATAGAAAATGTAGTGAGTGTCCCCCGAGCCTCAAAGGAGAGCCTTTTGATTCCATGACTTAAGAGGAGTTTCAGGTGTTTGAGTATCTCACGTGTGTGTGTGTGTGTGTGTGTGTGTATTATATACTATATTATATATTATAGAAATATATAATAGCCTATGTCCACGTGAGGGTGTGTATAATATAGACACACATCCAAACCCAGGATCGTACCCATCTACACCATCCAAATAGAGGTCTTGTAGTTCTTTAAGCTGTAATAAATAGCCTGGCTCTACTGGGTAAAATTCCCCCTGTCCTTAGGTGAAAGGTAGAAAATTGACCTGTTATTCGTATTCCTGGGTGAGGGTGGGGTAAAAGTCTTTATCACTTTTCTTTCCCCACCCCGGTTCGCCACAGAGAGAGCGCTGGTGAGGAAACAGGGTCGTCAGTGATGAGCTCAGGAAACCACGCGGCCACCAGAGGTGGCTGCCCTGTCCCCCCGCCCACCACCTGCCCCCCTGCGGCCTCGAGCTCGTCGCTCCCACCTCTCTGTGCCTGTCACACGGGGGTTGCCAATGCTGACCAAGCCTTTAAGCACTTTGCACTCGTGGTCCTCCTCGGCGCGTCCCGCGGGTCCCTGTCCGTGCCGGCGGGAGGCGATTCGGGCCGGTTTACGGTGAGTTCTTCACCAACTTGCCCCTTGTCCTCCAGCACTCTTCTGTTCAGGAGGATCACTGCTCCTTCCTTTGACCTTCTTCACCTCGTTTTTATCTTCTGGCTGTGCTTCTCCTTCCTTCCACTCAAGGCTTCCCCATCCTTGGGAGCCATGGCCCACCATGGTGATACTCTTCAAATCCCTTTATCGGATTCTCCTCAGCCACAGCTTGGCCGAGGGCAAAATCCTGGATTGCTGCTGTCAACTCGCTCTTATCCCCTATACTGCACACAGACCCCATGGTCTGGGTCCTTATGGATGCCTTCCAACTTGAGATATTCTGTGGTTCAATGATTCTGTGACTTTGGATTTCTTGGGGTAGGACAGATAAAATCCCATTTCCCACTCATTGAACAGCTAACTTGGTGAAGCTCTTCCAAGTGATCAAGGAACAGCTGTGGATACAGAAAGGGTCCTTTCTGAAGCTGGCAAAAGTGGGGAGGATGAAGGGAATGGATTTGTGGCATCTCTTCCATGTATCAGTGTGAGCACAAGTATCCACATCATTCTGTGGTATCGAGGGTGCTTCTTCTAGTCAATCTTTTTGCATTTGGATCCTCACTGAGAATTTCATGTGAGTCTTCCTGCTCAAGTTACAGCCACATTTACCTGAAAAAAACTGTAACTGTAACGGAAAAGCTGGAATCCAGCATCTGCCGTCTGTGTTAATAATTGTTAATGATTAATTTCATGATTAATCAGTATTTTTCAAGGACAGTATTTTTCCCTCTGGCTCACTTTGAGTTAGAATTTCCATCCCTGAAAATGCAGTGCCAAGAGGCCAAGTGGAGTCATCCTCTGCCCCAGTTTCTGCTAAAGTTTTAACGAAAAATACTAGGATACTTTCCTAATTGCTAAATTCAGTGAGCAGAGGAACCTAGAAGGCAAGTTTGACTCAATCTGTAATCCTGTAGCAAAATCTTTTAAGTTCATACACTCCAATTATTAAAGGAAGTAACTTGCAAAAGCTGCTTGTTCCATGACTCACCAAGAAAATCTGTTAGGGAAAAGAAATGTATGGAAGATGCTTGGCAGTACATTTTTCCTTTCTGTGTTACCCAGCCCCTCCAAAGCAAAGCAAGGCACCCTTTAGGATCTCAATAAAAGCACATCCATGTTTCAGTTCCAAATGGCTTTTTTGGTGACATGAAACCCCAAATCTTTAGCAGTGTCTTTGGGAAAGAACAGGAGAAATTCACTTTGTGCACAAGTATAAAGAAAGCCACTTTCAGCTTCTAGAGCCTAAGACAAGGGAGTGTTTTTTGACAGATATCCCCGGATAAGGAGGTTTGTCCAAAGTTCCTTGGCTTTATGTGAATGGGATCCAATCCTCTAATTTAGCCAGAAGATCTGGGTATCCCATGAGTTATCAAGGTCCATTCCATACTCAAGGGAGACTGCCAGGTAGACATTCATCCCAGTTGATTTCAGATCTGTTGTGCAGCCTTTATTTGGTTATGTTTAGGTGAGCTGAATCCCATCCAAAGTGGACAGGATTTGCCACGCTTCCAAGACACTCTCCACCACGGCTTCTCATGAGAATTTTGTGCTCTGCTAATGAGCATTCAAAATTATCTCCTTCAGCATAGCTCTGGAGTCAGGAATTTGGCTCTGCAGCCCCTGCCAAAGTGGAGCATCCACATCAGGCATTCCCCTCACAGGACTAAAGGTGTGAGGCTGCAATTCAGTGTGGGATCTGCTCAAGAAATGGGAGAATTTGATTTTCTTAAGTGCTACACACTTTCTGTGACCATCTTCTGGTCACTGTAGGGGTTCCCAAAAAAATCTCTTGGAAATGAATGCACAAGCAATAACATTCTGTGTGTTTTCCTAAAGGAAAAGGTCATTCTCCAACAGTGACTGGTTCAATTCACACAGTGAGCTGTTAACAGTAACACTGGCTTCTCCTCCTGCTCATTCGCAATTTGTTCTGGTCAATTCTCCCAATTTTCTTTAATCCAGCCATGACATTGTAAATGATAAGAGAATAAAGTTCCCGTTGCCACTGTTGCAGGAGTGCTGGGGAATCATGCTTCTTCCAGGGTGTTACTTCCTACATTTGCAAGAAGATTAGGAGATGTTTGAGCAGCAGCAAAGGGGCTTCCTAGTCTGGAAAATCCAACTTGCTTTTGTCTGTGTTGGACATAAAGCACTTGTACCACCAAATTCATGGCTCCTGAATGACATGAGGCTGCCATATCCATCCTTTGCTGCTCATGCCACCTCATGGATGAAGGTGGTCCAGTGGTCTAAAGAACTTTTACCAACCATCCCTGTGCTGGAAACACATTGGAAATGTTTTCCTGGATCCAGTTGGTTCCCCCAGGCTAACATTAAATCCACATCTTCTCATATCTGTCTTTCCACCCACGCAAGGAAGCACCAGGTACACATTGTCCTGGGTTGACAGACTAAATTTAAAAGCTCGAGGCTATCCCAAATCCATCCTGGGATACTGTGCTGAGAATTACCCATAGAGCCCCAGTAATCCAGGTGCCTTAACAAGTCTCCCTGTGGGAATGCAGAGCAAGCAGCCAGACCCCACCAGGTACCAGCACCGGTCCCACCAGCACCGGTCACTTCAGTGGTACCAATTTTCTTGCCACGTATCTGCTGCTGCCTGAAAAGAGCAGCAGGATCCATCCAGGGGCTGCCACTCTGCTGAAGCCTTCTTTGGTTGGCCATCATTGACAAGTCCAAGCTGATATTCCCGAGCACACATTTGTGGATGCAGCCTCCAGCATTCCTGGGGTGTGCTGTTTCCTCTCAGCCACCTAAAAGGAAGGGAGAATGGTTCATTTTGCTTTTGCTTATGTTCAACCCCAGTAGATTCCCCTGCTGGAGAGTCCTCCCTCTTTGCCCTCAGGCACTACCAGTACTCCTAGATCACAGGCTATTTCTCAGAGCTGTTTTATCAACATTAAAAGTCATGAAAAATCAATGTAAAATTTTCCCTCGGAGACGACTGGTTTGTAGGAAACGCTTCTGATTTATTTTCCTCCCCATTCCCCAAATGGCATCATTCCTAAATGGGCTCTAATATCAATATCAATGTTAGTAGGATCCATTGATCAAGCTGTGAATCAAAGCTCACTGCTGTGGTGGATATACAGATGTTAACGACAGTTGCGTTAAGCCAAATTTAGCAGCTGGATTCTTCAACATCCCTTTGTTTTGTATCTACCTCACTATGATTTCTTTGATTTCTTGTGATTCAGTGTTGTATACAATGTCAGAGGTGATATGTAGATAAAAATATATATATATATATACAAATATATATTTTTTGCTTTGCAATAAAGCTCAAAGCTATAACACGAATATTCATAAAATGTCATAATCTTTATTGTAATGTTTCCTTCTTAGTTGTAAAATCCTGTCTGGATCCTATTTTCCTGTACACTGGAATCGATATTGTGTTCATGAGTGAATGGTTATTATTTCTGTTCCTTTTCCATTGAAGTGATGTTATTGAGATGTGAGATAGACACCAGAATTGTCAAACATGAATTTACTTTTTTTCCTTTCCCCAAACACAGCCTGTTTGTAACTGGAATCAAACAGCAAAATTGAAAGAAAATGATTTGCAGTCCTGATCTTTCAATTTTGTTTTGTCTGATCTCAACACTGAATTTGGCAGGAGGCAGAGAGGGAGCAGACAAAGAGGGACTTTTAGGACTGATAGAGGAAATATATGTTCTTCTCTTTCCATTTGGGTGAAGAGGGGGTCCATTCTTTGAAATAATTTGAATGTGGCACTTCCATGAGCCATGGGACCACATTCATTAAAGACTTGTCCATCTAATGGCAGCCACTGACCCAGAGTCACTAATCCAGGTCCTTCCTGTGGGAGTGGAGAGAGACAAAGAGTTCCCCTGGACAAATCACCAAAAATCACCGGATCACTCGGCTAAGGCACATGGGATGCATCTCCTTCAGTATGGCTGGAATTGAGGATTTGAGGCTCACCTTGGATACCTCACCCTGATGGGCTAAAGCCAAATTCCCATGGTCAGAGCACAGATATCCTGGCAAGTGAAAAGCCCTCGTTTTTTGGCCACATGTGTCATTCTGAGCCACACGGTTCCTTGTGCTCTGGCAATGGAAGGGGTGAGGAATGTGGGAGCTCCTGGCAAAGTGAGGAAGACTTTTCCCTGTGCTCATATGGTGGAAAATGTCCTTGGGCCCTGTGATGAGCCAGAAACACCACAATAACCAACATTTGGCACCGAAATTCTGGCTGAGTTCTGCAGTGTGTGGAGGAGCATTAGAGAGGGCTGTTGAGGTGGATGGGATCTCTCAGTTGTTTATTCCCAGGACCCTCACAGCTTGATCCTCCTGCCAGAAATGTGAGGACACAAAGCCCACATCTGTCCAGAGAAATCCTTTTCAGTGCCCCCATTGCTCCCATAGGCTGGAATTAGGAAGGGGAAAAAAAAAAAAAAGCACCAAGCCCCAAATACTGGGATTCCTAGCTTGGTTAGGAAATATTTACAGGGATCACACTTTACTGGGAGTAAAATGAGGGGAATCCTCTCCCTTTCCACCAGACTGTGGGTGGAAATTTTCCACCACTGCTTTGTCAAAGCAAACAAAAAATTAGTGACCAGAAAGAATTGGACACAAATAGAGTATGACATATTTTTTAAGACCAAGGAGAAGAATTATTACTGATCATAAATCCAGCTGTTCCATTAGGAAATAAAAATATTTCAAAAATTAAAAAAAAAAAAGAAAGAAAAAAGAAATAAAGAAAGAAGCAGGAAATGAAACCCAAAGATCAATAAATCTCTGTGGAGAAAATGCTGTTGGGTTTCACTTAAAGCACAAGACAGGACTGCAAAACACAGATTTAGACTGGGTTTCACAAGACCCCTTCTGCATAGTCTTCTATCTAAAACTGGCACAATTGTTCAGTACAAACAGCATTTTTTTTTTCTCATTCTGATCTGGTGTCTGTACAAATCTGGCTTGTTCTTTGGTTTGGTTTGATTATTTTTGTTGCCTGTTCCCACCTATTTCTATTTTTATCGTGTAGTATTTTGTCTATCTGGAATGAAATACAGATGTGTTCATGAAGTTGTATAGCAGATGGAATTACAGGTTGGAGTTGAATTGGAAAAAGAAATAATTTAACAATGAGAAAAATATCTATATGAAAAGTATGCTTCCAAAGTGTGTGTTTGAATTTGGGCATTTTGTCATTCTACTGAGCTTTTTAAAAGTTTTATTTTGAGATAATGAGACTTTCTGAAGTTTGAGAGGAGCTTGAGATACCAAAAAGCACAATTTATTGTTAAACTGCTATAATTTGATTAAGGGTCCATTATGGTATTTCAATCTTTGTCTATTATAATCCCCAAATTTTGACATGAAATACACAATCCTTTCAATCTGTTCATTTATCATCTTGCATTAGGCAGAAGGGAGAGATGCAGCTGTTTCATTTCTGATCAGAAATCACATGGAATTCCTGGCCTTATTTGTTCTTTATTTGCTTCAGAAATAGGGTTGGATTTTGTACTTTGTGGTTATTGTTTTCAATCCCTGCTGTGAAGTCAAAAAGGTCTCCTTTTGACTGACTGGCAAAGAATCTGTCCAGTAAATGGAAGAGACAGCCTGGCTTTTCTCTCATCTGCAGTGAAATGTGCTCTGGGAAGGACCAGGTCATGGAATCACTGCTGGATCTGATTGGGCCACACTGATTAATGTTAACGAGGTTCCTGGTAGATCCTCTCTGCCCTCCAGAGCTGCAGGTGCTGGATGAACTTCATGACTGAAGCAGCATTAACAAAGTCCTCAGATGCTCAGAGGGCTGCTGGTGGTTTGATGAACTGGAAAAGTCTTCAGCATTTCTTCATCTTCTTCATCTCTTTGAAGGGAGCTCAGGTTTTCTTCCTTCACTCCCACAATTATTTCCACTGGTGCTAATGGGATGCCTTTGGTTTTGGTCATGGAAGCATTTCCTTGTCACATCTGGTTGGTTTGTTACTGTGCTCACATTGCAATGATTTCCTAATGCCAACTCTGAGGTTTTAATTCCTTCTGGAGCATCAGCCTTGCTTTTTTGAAAATCTTCCTGTCTCTCTTCCATCTCTGTGGAGGAGCTTCATGCTCACTGCTGGGCTACCTGCTCCTTTCCATGTTTCAGGACTGTTCGTTTCTATAAAGATCCCTTTTGTTTTGGAAGCTGGCTCCCAAGCAAAATTTTCCTCTTATTCCACCTTGCTAAATGAGGGAAAGCTTTACCAGCTTCCATGGAACTGACCCAGCTTTTATCTTGGCCTGGAGCAGAGCATCCATCAGTGAGCAAGGAGTGCTGTTTGAGCAGGAATTGCCTCTGTGTTGCATGCCAGATGGGATATAGCAAGTGGATATAGCAGCACTGGGAATGTCTTCTGCTGTCTCACCTGCTAAAGAGAAGGTTTGGGTAAAATGTTGAGCAGGTTCTGACCATGGAGCTTTTACAGAAACCAAGACTCATTTGATTTGGATCAAGGGTTTCCTGAGATCCTTTAGGCAGCAGAGCAGTGACAGAGGCTGCAGGACTTGGTTTTGGAGGCACAAGGCCCTGCACAGAGTCAGATTTGGCTCACTCACTCCTCAGTTCAAGTCAAGAAACAAAGTTTTGTTTGTCCAAGGAATGAGGGTGAACCATTTTGTCCATGTTTGAGGGTCCCTTCGTGGCTGTAGGGTTGGGCATCAGGACACGCCCAGGCTCACTTGAGGAAGGACAGACCACTGCCCCATCAGAAGATCCTACAAAAGATACCAGAGCCTAAAATATACAGAAAAAGTGCTGCAATTTTAGCTCACTGAAATTCTCCTCCCCAGCAAAGGAGGCTGAGGACAAAATCCCTGATGGGACAACTGAATTATGTCCATTTTCCTCTCAGGAATAAAATAACTGTTCAAACAAGTGATGGATCATCTTGAACCTGAGGAGAACTAGCCTGCACTCACCAAAGCAGTCATGCCATCAATGCACAGTCCTGCCTGACCTGGACTAGGTATGCCAGGAGGAGGTGTAAGGCTGGTAGGAGCTGAAAGGATGATTTTCCTCCTCCTCAGGGGGCCTGCCCCATCTCCGAGGCTGGCTTGAGTCTGGAATATGCACCCTGAGTTACTTTTGTGAGGTGTTAATGGCATTGGCTGTGAGGACACTCAGCTCTTCCTGGAGCCAGTCCCTCTTTGGATCATTAGCTCAGCCCTGATGACATCACTTGGCAGGGAATTTGGTACAGCTCTTCCTGAGCACCAGATGAACGTTTTACTGCCCAGCCAAGTCCAGCCTTCAAGATGAGCAACCAAATTCCTTCCCTGGTGGAATTGCCTGGGTCTCTTCATCACCATCCCTGAGATGCAGGATGAGAGGCTGAGTAACACTTTGGATGTGCTTTGAAGTGGCAAAAATTCTAAACTTAATAAGACACAAAGATGATTCTCTCCTTCCTGTTGTATTCCTTGTCTCCTCTCACACTAATAAATTACACAGAGCAGGATCTGACACCCAGTTGTCAAAAGTTTTTCAGTTCTTGGCACAGTTTTGGCTGCAGTCAGTGAATATTGACCCAGAGATTCTCCCACATGAGGATTTAATAGCAGGTCTGTCTTTAGTAGCAGGTCTCTCTGGTTGTGGGCATCCTTTTGTGGAGACTCAGAGACACTGCCACAGGGAAAAAGAACCACTGTCACTGGGGATTTTAATTTACTATGGATAAAGTCACCACAAACTTCATCAGCTTTTGGTTCAATGTCATGACAAGCAAGAGTGCAAAAGTCAAGAGGAGGTGATATCAGACTGAACCTGAAAACAAGTTCCTGCTTAATAAGAAAGAGCCAAGGTTTGAGGGAGAGGTTGTATCTTTTACAAGAAATATATATTTTATTATTAAAATACCTCCCCCTTCAAACCCTGCCTCTTGTATTACCTCAGACTATGCCAGCTCCCAAAATATGACTGGAAAGTGCTCGAAATTGTCTAAAAATGGATTTTATCCCAGTGTTGTCATTCTATCATTAACAAACTTTTGTGGCCCATTTTATCCCTCTGACTTGCACCATCTTCTTATCCCACACCCAAGCAAGAGGCTTCAGCTTTGCAATGTGCCAAAGGTTTCTTATTAAGTCCCAAAATACCATCCCTGCTTTCCATGGGAGCTGAGGGGATCAGAATGTTCCAGGAAGAGCCCAGAATTTTTTTGGTCCATTCCATCCCTTTGTTATGCTGCCAGCAGAGCCTCAAGGATGGCATATGGCTTTGTTACATTTGCTTTTTTAAAAAAAATAACGACTCCACAGTGCTGCCTGAGTTTTAATTTCACTGTGTTTATGTGCATTTCCCTTTGATAAGTGAGATATTTCTGCAGAATTCAGCACCTTCAGAGCTGGCTGCACTTTCCAGCAATAATTCCTCATTTTTTAGGCTAGGGGGAGTTTTCCTGGCTATTTTTTCCTGGCTTTCTCCCAGTCCAAGACTGATTTAGAATATAATTCTTTATTTTCTTCCCCAAATCCCTCCCCAGCTCTGATGCTCACTCTAAGAACCCAGCCTTGGGCTTTCTTAAAACTCACAGCCAAGAACACTGAAAGAATTTACATCAAGTGAGGCCTGGGGAGATGTTTGCAACTTCAGATTGGGTTAAAAGTCCACAGATTTGGCAAATCAGATTTGGCTGCACAACTGTGGATCACTTCTGTGCTAGCTCCATCACGTCCTGTGTTCAGGGCATCAGATGCTTTTGCAATATTAGGGCTTTTTCTATAAAAATGTCATATTTTATCAGAAAAAGCAAATGTATTTGCATCTTCTTATGACCAGAGTAACCTCCATCAACATCAGACAAATTTTGGTAATTCAAACAGCAGAGATCACCCATAACTTTTTATTTGAGCAGCTCAGTTCCTTTCTCAGGAAAAGAAGTGCCCGATTTGCATGAAGCAAAAAGAGTTGGAATCAATCTGGTATTAAAAACTATACTAGGTATTTAAAGAAACTATTCTGTGCTCATTTCTCATTTGGTATAGTCTGGAAATATTTAAACAATGACCAAAGTCTGATTGTTTTCACATCCCATGGCTACATTTATAATTTATTTAGCTACTTGAGAAGTTCCAGAAGATAAATCCCTTAAACCTGCAGGGTTTAGCAGCCAGATGTCCTTCCCCAGGTGTGTCCAGGCCTGGTTATCATGGTAGGATTTTGGGATCATTGCTTTTGTAGAAACCAAGAAGAAAACGGTGAGAATACCCAGCTGCTTTTGTCCTTTGAAAATTTCTCTTAGCAGCAGCACCGTAAGTTTTTAACACATGGTTTGTTTTCTGTTCTTTATTAAGGTAACTTTCATCTGCATCCCCATGACAATTTGTCTCTCCTGTACACCCTAGATGGGTGTGTGAGGCAAGATAAAGATTCCCTGTCATTCTTCCAGGGCAATTTCATTTCTTCCCCTTGCTCTTTATCCAGAAAAGGTCTCCCACTGTGCTGCAGTAGGAATCTCTCAAGTTTTAAGGTTTCTGTCTCTCCCCCTGGAAATAGGATTGGTCCTTGAGATTTGTGTTTGCTCCATGACGTCCTGGCTCCTCTGGGAGGAAAAAAAAAAAAAAAAAAAAAAAAAAAAGTGAAAATTAATAACTTTGCAATGAAGGTGAAATTTGACTCACCCAATTTTAGACATTTTCAGCGTGGTTGTCCCACTTGTGTAGATTAATGAATGGATGCCACATTTAGGAAGAAATGTACCTTTCTTGGATGCAATTCCTGTCATTGTAAAGCAGCTGCCTGCACTTTGTCAGGTGAATCATGACCTAGAAATGTCTGCGTCTGTCTTGACTTTAGAAGGAGTCCGAGATACCAACTCAAACGCAGGCATCAATCTCTGTTTGTTCAGATAATGAGGCTCCCAGTGTCCCAAGATCAAATCAATTTTTAAAGTGTGCCCTGCAGACTGCTCACCTGTCAAGGTGATCTCCTCTTTCTTCAGATCTTTATGGGAGGAAAAGAACTTCTCACTTTTAACACTGTGACTCAAGTTGATAATATTTAAAAGTTTGATTTCTTTAAAAGATCTCATTGGAAGCTTAATGGCCACTTAACGCTGTATTTATACAGCAGCACTTCCAAACAATTTTATTTTCATCCCAAACAACCTCATTTTCATCTTCTTCCCCAGCTCAAGGTTTCAGTAGAGAAGTGTCAGCTGCTGAAAATCTTGAGCTGCTTTCAGTCTTGGTCTTCTGTCCAGATTCGGCCACAGCCAATTTTGCTCATTTTGGGAAAGCAGATAAACTTGAACGACCAAGATCAGCTTGCTAAGACCCTCCAAAGGGACCTTGTAAGGTCTTGCAGCTCTTCTTCTGGATTTTTATTGCAACATCTAAAAACAATTCAAAAGCCTGAACTGCAGTGTCTTATTTTTGAAGAAGGAATCCTTCAGTGTACCCACATCTCTTGCACAAATCTGACATCTTTTCTCTGGCAGAACAAGTGGCATCATTTGTTTTCACCTTCCAAAGAGATTTTAGAGGATTAACGTCAACGAGCCAGTGCTGAGACATTCAGCATGTTCCAAAAAAGCACAGATCCTGCTGATTTCTTTGTGAACATCTCTCTAGAATCTGGACTCAGTGGGATGCTCCAGAGCAATCATTGAATGACTCAAAGAACAAGAGGTGTTCCGTTCCCAAAGCCACTGGCCAGGGCTGCACATGGGAGACCCAAGTGGGAAAACAATTACAGGAACAGTGGGATGAGAGGAACTGTGCTGACAACACCAGGAAAAAGCAGCTGTGTTGTCTTGGCATGAAATAAAGGAACAAAAATTTAAGATGGCTGTTGCTCCAATGTGGATTAATAAATTCAGGATGGAATAAGCCAGCATTGAAATATCTTGGTACTTTAAAAAATCCAAACCTCCACAAACGTTTAAGATTGAATATTGCTGGTAAAAATCACTTTTTCTGACTTAGATAACTAAAAGTTAACTCCCCAAACTCAAACTAGTGCTGCTCAACTTTGACTTTGATCCTTGAAGAAGAACACTCACCCCTCCTAGCTGAGATATCTAAAGCAGGAGAGATCAATCAGGCTCTGGAAATGCCAATTTCCTTCCACTGACTACAGAAGGAGCCAGGGGTGATCCTCTAACACAATGTAGAGATCACAGGCCATTTTCACTACTCATGCAGCAAATTCCTTTGTGTAGGAATGAGGCAACATTCCTGCTGTACTTATTCCATCTGCAATTCATCAGAGAAGTTCAGACATTAACACCAAGAGGCAAAATCACTCTAAAAAGTAGAGATCTTCATTGTTTCCTGGAATAACAAAGCCTACCCCTCTCAAAAAGCCTCACAGTCTCAGATCCCAAACCTTGACACAGTTTGATAGAAGCAACTTGGGTTATCTCATTTCCACCACTTCTTTTCCAGCTTGAAAGTTTGTGCTTTGATTGTCCAAGTATTTTCTGGAACGGCCATAAAGTTTTCATACAATTCCTGACTTTTCAGCTTTTTGTAGTTGGGCTTGTACTTCACTGCCTGATTGCTCAGAGTTTGGGAAGAGTGGTGCTTTCCTTTGACAAGGTTGCAGGGCTTTTTGCTGAATTGGTCTGTTAAAGGGATTTTTGCTTTAGAATAATGATCATAAAGAAATGCCCCTCCTGCAGTGGGGCACCACACAACACCACAGGCCTCCATGCCTGGATTCTTGGCTTACCACAGGCCTCCCATGCTTGGATTGCTCTTCCACAGGCCCATCAAGCTTCCAGAGGAATGTCCTGTTAATTGAAGCCTAGGGTAGAGAAGCACTGTGATGAGAATGCATCTAATCCTTGATCCTTTCCTCTTTAAAGAGATGAATTCTTCCTGACCAGGGATTTTGTCAAGCTTTTATTTTACCATGAGCTAGACTGCTACGAGCTCCCCTGGTGCTGGGTAGATCCCAGCAGCAGAGCCAGGCTCTTCTCAAAAAGCAGGAAGTGTTTAAAAATTAGGAAACCCAGGTGCAGGGGCAGGTTTGCCATGGGGAAAAGCTCCTTGGGACAGGGTGCAGGTGTGCTGTGGGAAAGGAGGGGTTCCTACGTGGACAGAATTGGCAAGGAGGAGCTGAGGGGCAGTGGTGAGCTGGCTGCAGAAATCTGCTGGGAGGCTGTAGTGTCTGACAGAACTAAAACATGTGACTGACACAACCAAGGGCATCCCACTCTTGTGTTGGACTCCTGCTGCTTCTAAAGGCCCCCCAAGTGTCCAGAATAAAACCTAAAGGGAGGCAGAGATGGCAGAACTTTGATAAAACATTTGTCCTTATCTCCTTTGAGCTCACAATGTTCATCAAACCTCCCCCAGCCTCTGGCTGGGACTGCATTTTGCTAAGGATTGCAGATGTAATTTTCAAAATATGTTTGGTATTTTTTGTGCAAGATCTTCCTTTTAAGTAATTCTGCAGCCTTTCCCACCTGAGTACTGCAGATTTACTTACCCACCCATTTGGAGCGGGGAGAGAAGTCGGAAGAGGGATTAATCCCACTTAACTTTCTCTTCCTTAAAGAGTGTGGTCTGAGTTCTTTGCATCTGCTTCCTCTACCATCAGTGGAAGGAGATGTGCACCTTTGGAGCGGAATTCAACACCACTTTTCTGGGTCTAACTTTCAATAACTCGAACTCAGATGAAAAACATATTATTTACCTGTGTAAAGGCAACTTGAGAAGGTAGAAATTGCAAAATCATGCACTAAATAAATTCCTGAAGCACTGTTGAGGGACAGGAACATTTCTGTTGGAAGCCTGTGTTTTTGGTGTTTATGAAGTCAGCTAGGTGCCTCTTCTTGGAGCTGGGATTTAAACTGCAACATCAGATTTTCCTGGCTATTTTATGATTACTGTTTTCTTGCTTTCAGAAAAGTCAGGTTGGTTGTGAAATAAAATCAATGTGTTTGACTAAATTAGCAAGTTAATGCTAATTGCTTTAATGCAATTAATTTGATGCTTCAGGCACAGGGTGGGATTCTTGGAACTTTCCTGTGCAGAGCCAGGAGTTGGACTTTAAAGATCCTTGTGGGTCCCTCCCAACATGGGAGGGATGTTTTGTGATTCTATGATTCTAAAGATTCTTTAACTGAGAAAATTCAAAGCTGGGTGCAGTGAGACTGGAGTGGACATGGCACTTGAGGACATGGCTTAATGGTGAACATGGTGCTGGGTTGATGGTTGGAGTTGATGATCGTAGAGGTCTTTTCCAACCAATTTCCAAGGATTACTGCAGGGCTGCAGTCATTTGCATCTCATCCTGATCATTTAAGAGCCCTTTCCAAATGAACCTGTGGCTTGGAGCCACAGACCCTCTGTGGGAATTTATCCACCCAAGAAATAGATTGTTGATAACGTTAAATGCACAAACTCAAATCCCAGCTGTGGGAAGCTGAACACCACTTTGCCTGGCCAAAAAAACCCCCAAAACTGGTGAGTGAGCACAAAGCAGCAGTTTGGACAGCACAGGCTCATCCAGGAGCTCGGTGGGGTGGCAAAAGCCGTGACTCAAACACACACTCGCGTCCCTCATCAAACGGTTTTTACATTAGTTTAAATGTCGGGGTTTCGACCAAGTTTTCATGCTTTTTATTAAGGCAAAAGTCCGTGCTTGTGAAATTGTGAACTTGATGTGTTATTTTGTATCTGTTAAAAAAAAAAGAAAAATGTATTTAAAGCTAAAGAGCCGTTATTGTGCGGGGTTTTCTCTCAAACTGGTGCATACACTTTACATCAGGGACCTACTACACATAACAAAAATCAGTGCTACAGTTACTGTAAAACCAGATACACACCTTTTACTGTAATAATAACTTTTAAAACCTTGCACTGTAATGGTTGCTATTAAAAAAAAAAAAAACCTACAAAAAAAAAACCTCTTGTCAGAACTGATTTTGTATCTTTGATTATATCTGAAATTTTAGCATTTTTGTATACTTGCCATGCCAACCACAGCATCCTCCATGGTTGATTTCCAGGTTCTGTTTCCTTTCCGTCTAATCCAACACATGCATTGCTCCGTGTGGATGGGCAGGGTATGGCCGTGGGGGAGCCACCTGGGTCCCCATCCCGCTCTTGCTCAGAGCCGAGTAGAAGGGAAAACAAAGACCCCAAACCATTGGGATGGTTTCAGATCCCATTCCGAGTTCCAGCTGCCCCAACAGAACCCAGCGAGCGATTCCCGAGTCATTCCTTTATCCTGGCGTTGTTCCGGCCGCGGTGCCCGTCCAGCTCCATCCCACGGCAATGCATCGCGAGTAGGTAGGAAATCCAAACCAACGAGATAACTTTGCAATCACTGAGTTTATCAATTGATTTTTTCTTCTTTTTTTTTTTTTTTAACCTTCCCCTTTTGAACGTTTTTTTTTTGAACTAAGGTGTATTTGGAATCACAGCATGGTGTTGCAATTCTTTCTATTTTTAAATACTGATACATTCTGTGTGTAAAGTCTTGTTTCTTAGCTAAGAGAATCTTAAATGTGGAACTGAGTTCAAACCATTTTTTTCCTTGTTGTACTGTGATTTGGGAATTATTTTGATATAATCGTTTAATTTGGTAGAAGATTTCCCACGCCTTCTCCCTCCTTCCTATCACCATTTCATATTTTTTACAAAACTGAAAAAAACAAACAAACAAAGGAACAAATAATCTTTTTTTCTCTATTTAGGCTGTGTAATGTTGTGTTGTCCAGATTCTGTATAAAAATATGTATATGATGTATCTGATATTTGGCAGTGAACGGCTGCAACTTTAACCAATATAATTAACAAAGAAATGCATAATGTTGGTGTTTTAAAAAGTAAAAAAAAAAAAAAACCTAGTTAAGATGTTTGTGTAAACTTGCATGGTTTAAAATGTACTTAGTGCATTGAGAAATGTTGTTAGGGTCCTAAGTGAAAGGCTGGTTTACTTTTTGATTCTAATGGTGATTGGTTTGTTGATCAGAATATCCCCTATACTGTATGTCTTAGTTTATTTAGCATATTGGTTTCTGTTCTTTCCTCCAGACCTAGCATAGTGTATCTATCTCTGTGTGATAATGTTCCTTAAAACCAGGTTGTGGAAACTGCGTTTCGTCCGGCCAAAACGATGTTTCGCATCACGCTCGTGGTTCAGTTGCGTTCCATTTGATTTGCTGTGAAGTCCAGGTTTGACTTTCCCTTGGGATCTTACGGCAGGGAGATGCTCCAGGCCGGGCTGCAGGTGCCACTGGGACCAGGAGGATCCAAGGGTGTGGCTCCAGTAGGACACCAGCACCAGGCCAGGCAGTCTCTGACCACGGAGGGGTTTTTGAGGGCAGGATTTGGTCCATCCTTAACCAACAAAGGCTGGGTTTTTCCTCTTGGCAGCACGTGTTTTATCAGGATCACAGCAGGCAGCCCTTGGGATTTCTCCCAGCTCTCTAATGGATGAATTTGGCTTTTGTGGCAGCCGTTCCACACTGCTGAAGTCACAAGGTACCAGCAGCAGCGGAGTGTGGACGACCAGCCCTTGCCACCATAAGAAACACAACCAGCCTTCAGCACTCGCAATAAGCTCCATGTTCCCTTCCAGAAGCACAAATTCCATGTTCCAGAGGAGCTGGCTCTGCATCCTGCAGAGCTGATGGATATCGTGACAGGACCAAACATCCAAGGGGCGACCACGCGGGCAAAGGTCATGGTTCATTTTCACATCTCCTGCCCCCACCACATCTCTTCCCAGTTCTCTCCAAGCTTTGCTACTGCTGAGCCACCAGAATTGGGACATTTCCAAGCTTCCAGCAGGAACCAACAATATTTGCTGGATTTATTGACCATTAATGGCTCGTGCAACTGCCCTGCCTGCGCTGAGCAATGCCGACACACGTGTCCTTGTCTCTCCATGCCTGAAAAAACTCCGGGGGCCTTTCCCAAAAACAAGAGAGCTAGGCTTGAATACATGGAGTATCCAGCTTCTTCAAGTCCTTCAACCCAGAGGGTCTCCAAGGGCTTTTCCAGCATAACACGATCTTACTCGTGCAGCCTGTAAAGTGGCAGAGCACTGTTAACGACCTGCAGCCACCTCTGGGGTGACCCTGCCAGCTCACGGCCACTCTATGCAACAGTCTGGTGCAAGAGATGTGGATCACACCCTTGGGGGGACTTGGCAAAGGTATAACCTGCACAAATCCCAGCTAAACCCATGCTGAGACCCAAAAGGACAGATTGATTCATTTAATTTTCCTTTTCTGGGCAGTCCCCTTCTTCTTTTCTGTCCTCACACCACAAGTGGTCTGAGTAACCTAAACTTTTCCAGTTTGCTTTCATCAGCTTTTTCCTTCCTGAAAGCTTTTTAAATATTCTTTTCACACAGGAGGAGAGGGAACAAATCTTTCCTTCTCAGCTCCAGAAATAGAACAACACCATATCTCTCTCTTTGCTTACCGTCCTTCTAGTCATTGACCAATTAACTTCCAGTCTTCCCTGATCTCCACCACATCTTTTAAATGACAGCTGCACTCTGATTTTGCTGCTTGATGTTCTAATTGGTTTTAATCCGGACAGAAATAAATAGCCTGACACCAGGCACTGGCAGGAATCCTTGCTTGGCATGCAGATATAGGCACTGTCCTGTGGCCAAATCCTACTGCTCGATGGATGCCGGCTTTTGGCCTTGCTGCTGACTGCAAATCCTGTGATTTGTTGCAGGATTGGCTGCATCTCTGAAAAGATGCTCGTGGTGCTCATCTCCCCAGCTTGGTAAGCTTTGTTCTTCCTTTGTTCCAGGTCCAGAGTTACTCCAGTCAAACAGTGGAAATGCCTCAGCACTGGCTCTCTGGAGAGAGGAGGAGATCTCCTGGTTGATGTTTCGTGGTGTGCTGCCTGGTGGATCTTTCTCCCCAAAATTAATTCAGTTGATCCCAAGTTTGATTCAGTTTATATAGAAAAGCTGGTGCTGGAATCAAGCTTTGCTTTCAAAGGCTGTGAGCTCAGCTGCTCCAGACTCCTCAGGGTTGTGGAGCATTCTCAGGTGGAGAACATCAGCACTCAATCCCTTAAAAGAGTTTTTCCTATCAGTTTTCTTTCTGCAGAGCTGGCCTTCTGTATCTCCAACACATCTGGGAGAAGGAGTTGTGCCCTGCTAGGAAAATGTTTATTCCTTGAGAGATGCCATCTGGATTTATGGACCTGGAGGGCCCCTTGCCCTTGGCCCATCTGCCTCTTTGTGGCCCCACAGACATCAAGAGGAATTGGCTTTTAGAGCAGCCTCCTGCAGTCAGTCTCCAACATTCCATCCTCCTTCCCTGTCTCAAGGCCAGCTTGAAAATGTTTCCATTTGATTAAATAACCATAGATCTGATATAAATTACCAGAATCCCACAGAAATAACTCATAGCACAGCTCTCCACGGGCCATTCATCTTCCAGCTGTCCACCAAGCTTTGGTTTGCTCAACAGGAACATGTTCTGGGATAAAATAAAAATCCTTTAAAAAAATATTACCCTGGATTACAAGCTAGGCACCGTGCTTTGCTCACCCTCCCTAGAAACTCATCAGAAGAATCTCCCTGTATAGAGAGACTTTCCCCTTCCTGCCCTCAGAAGAGCAAATGCCATGACCAGCTCTAATTTCTAATCCTTGAAACCAAATTAGAAAAAAACCCAACAAAAAACAAACACTCTCAAGCCCTAAACCCTGAAAATATTCAGCAAAGTCAAGGTGAGGCAGGGATTTTGCAGGCCACGGCTGTGGATTTATGCAGGACTTTCCATGACTGTTTTATTTCCAACGCAATAAAGAATAACCAACTTATTGTAGCAAACCTTGTGCCAGGTGCTATCTCCCAAACCTTCTGCATGGGACAGTCTCCCTGTTTTTTTCTCTGCCTCACATCACTTTGCAGAATTTTGGAAGGGAAAACATCCCCTTTGCAGATTGCAAATAGGGAAAAATATGTGTTTTTCTCTTTCTTTTTCTTTGTCTTTACTTTTTTCTTAATTTTCTCTATCTTAATCCTTTCTTTCTTTCTTTCTTTCTTTCTTTCTTTCTTTCTTTCTTTCTTTCTTTCTTTCTTTCTTTCTTTCTT
>VZUI01063124.1:0-36196 GCA_013401135.1 Cettia cetti | reverse complement strand
GCCTGAAAGCCCTTAATTGCAAAATTATAGTAATTTGGAGGGAAGGGGGGTTACATTCTCCATTCCAGGGAAAACTCCAGTTTTCCCTGACAGATACCTGTTCCCTAAACCAAGATAAGAACTAATATAGGGATCATCATTTTAGCAAACCTCAGAATTTGAAAGATTCTGGTTTTTGCTTAAGGACAGATCCAAAATGTGACATAAAGAAACTAATTGATGTAATATGTTAGGTTCCAAAGTAGTTATTTTCTTATCAAAATGTTTGAGATTTAGATCTAATGTGTTCTCTTAGAAGTTGAACTAGAAAGAACAGAAAGTGGTTTTACGTGCCTCAGAAGTAAAATGCCCAATGATGTCTTCCTTATTTAATCTGAGGGTTTTCTAATGACTAGAAAGTCTGCAGAAAAGTTGATACATAGTTCTTGATATGCTGTATTATGTCCTGAACTCAGTTCTAAACATGTCTAATCACTTTTTTCCTTATTTCTGAGATGTCGCTAATCCACAAAGCATATTCAAAGCATACCTGAAAAGAGTTAGACCTCTTTCAATTTCTCTCCAAAAACTTATTCTATGCATTTTTTGTCTGATAAAGCTGTTGAAACCATGCTGGAACCATGACCACCAAGAACTCCCATCTGCTGTTCAGTGTCACACACCCTGCTGGTAGGGCACCTACTGACAGAAGTTGTGTAAGGACAGCCTAAGGACTCACGCAGCATGAAGCCTGAAGTGTCCCAACAGTACAGAGCAGAGTTTGCACATGCCCTTCTGGTGCACAGCCCTTGGCAGTGCTTGGCGGTTATCAAGGCTTAGGACAGTCAAAAGTCTTGGCACATCCAGGTGCAATAGATAGCAGGGGTTATAGCTGGTGAAAAATTCTGAGAAGGAATGGATTACATAGTGAATGGTAGTAATAACCCAAACTTTTTTTGGGGGGTTGGTTTGGAGATTGTCTTCTGTGTTTTGTTTTGTTGTTGGTTTTTGGAGCTTTGGGTGGGTTGGGTTTCGTTGTGGGTTCTTTGCAGTCTCCCTCACTTTAAATGAAAATGTGGAACTTTTCTAAAATTTCAAACTTCATAGAAACGTCTATGAGAATTCCATTTTAAATACTGAGGAAAATTGTTTCCTTTTTCTGTCATGTGAAAATTCACTACATTAAATGCTCATAATTTTTATTTATATAATAATAATTTGTTAAAAAAACCCCAAACCTATAACAGAGGAAATATAATTAACTTTTTTCCCTAAAGGCAAAATATGCAAAATTACACAGAAAAAAGAAATCCAGACAAAATTTAGCAGTTCCCAGCTGGATCTGAATTTAATTTACAGTGACACACAAACAATGTCCTGTGAAGGGAGAAGGAGAGGAAAATTTACTTTTGCCTAATTAGCCCACCTAAAAGTAAATTGTCAAAATGAATTCCTTTCAAATTAGTTTCAAGCTTTTATGGAGGCATTTGATGTTAAAGCGCATAAACAGACAAAATGAATTAAATATCCAGGACCACAGACAAGGTAAATCCTGCTTTTTCAGGTTGCTCATGAACAATAGAATCTTGGTAAATCAGCACAAGTTCTCGTGGGTTCCATCATGTACCATTTCATTTAAATTTGCAATACTTCAGAAGTCCCTCTAGAGTTTGTAGTTCCCCCTTCATTTATCAAACATGGCATATATCCAGCGCCCTAATTTGACAGTTAAAGTGAATTATCTGTATTTTAGAGACTCTTTTTTTGTCAGGAAACTAAATCATTTGTCTAGAATAAAGCATGTTTAGCAAATAACCAACTATTTGGAGATTCTGAAGATGTTATTAATGACATTATTGTAGCTAAGCAATAAAAATACTTTTTTATAGAATGCCATAATTTTTACTGGGTCTCTCTGAGTGATTCAAAAAAGTGAGGAGAAGAATAATTTTAAACTACCTTTGTAGACTTCTTTTTCAGCGATCATCCAGCAAATTGCTTAAAATATAAAAAATTTTTAAATACCTTCTCAATTGTTTAAACAATTCTGTTTCAGGAAAGAGTTGATTAAGGTGATTCCTGAAGCTATATTCTGGAGATCTTGTTCCGTGTTTGAATATGGGACAGGATGTGATTGTGCCTTGAATCCTCTTTTTGCCTGAAAATTCACTATCACCCTCAACAGATTTTTGTTTTGTTTTGTTTCTTTGAAAACATTTTTCATTTTGAAAGAAATGAAGGCCTTTTATTGAAAATAGAAATGCTGATTTTTTTTTTTTCATGTCAAAGACAGGTAATAATATTTTGGAATTGATTTCAAACGTTTTCATAGTGACAAAATATGAAATGTGAAAATTTTATGGAGTGCAGAGACAGTGATAAAACTCTTACTGTAGAAAACTTCACAATTAAAGTGTGGATGGAAATGTTCTTTGACATATCTGCCAAAGGCATTTCAGTTGGTTATCTTCAGAGAAAGCCCTGTACACTCCATATTTAAAAATGCTTTTGTAATTCATTGACATTTAAGCACAATGGTGCAAAGCACTTCTACATCTGAAATAAAGACAAACTTCGTTCATTGAAGCTCATTTCACATTGAGAAAAGGTCTATCTTTATTTCTTCTGTAAGATATTCCAGTAAGAAAATAGTGGGGAAAAAAGTGCTAGTCTTACTTCACTTTTATGACTGAAAGGAAAGAATCTACAACCTCAAAAATAAATAATTTTTTTTTGAAGTCTCTCCTCCCAAAAGTGAAGTTTGCTAATGCCCATGCTGAACATTATAACAGAAAAAGCTGAATAATTAGTGCTACATTTGTGGTTGCATGGTCATTGGATTTTTCATGCATGATTGATGATAATGGTAGATGAAAAAGAGGTGGTGCAAGAAATTCTCAAGTAACTGAAAAGCATAGACAGCTTAGTGGTCTGAAAACTTTTAAAGAAAATTCTTATTGCCTTGTTTTCCTTGCAAAAATTGCAAGGATATGTGAAAACCACTCTTTTTATCTTTGAGTTTTGCCAATTTCATTAATTATGGTACCACATTTTGCAAGAATACATAACATGGTGTGTTATAGAGTATATTAAAATGAACAGAAAAAACTGTCTTCTTGTGCCTATTGTTCAGTTATTCCAGCTAAAACACAAATGTGATAGTTGTTTATGTTATCAAGACTTTTTTAAGAATTTAAAGTAACCAGAAATTTAAAATGCCTCCAGAGACATTCCATCAGCTTTAAGAATTTTTAAGTAATTTAAATTATCTACTTAAAAGAGATGAACTATTTACTAATGGGGCCTTACATATCCATATGTAAGGATGATATGCAGGATGTTGAATTTTTTACAGTATACTTTATATAACAGTATCTCACCCATTTGTTAAACTAAATCCTTGTAAGTTTAGTTTCATAATATGACTAATTGGTGGGGTCCTGATTGCCCCTTCTTTTTTTCAGTGACACAGACCATGAATAAGTAAAAAGCATGTTATTGTATTAGAATTTCCTTTGGTGTTACAGGAGTCTACTGGGAATTTCTGTGACATTTTCAGTGCTTGTCTGTTTCTCACAAGTCATGACTTATTTTCAGTCCCTGAGTGAAAGTGCCTGAGTAGCTGACATAAAGCCTGAGTATTTTATTTACTTATTTTAATACATGTACCAAAATAGCAAAGGGAAAACACAGTGGAAGATTATTATTGCAAATGCATTTCAAACCCAGACTGGAACTATATACTACTAGGATAAAAGAGTTTTCCTAACTGCATGATACTGGGTCATTTCATGCTTTGTGTATGTTGGCAGTCAAGAGGGAAAAGTGTGATTGAGTTCATGGTTTTATTTTCAAATTTTGTAAACAACTCTACTCTGGAAACTGAATTATGATGAATCAACTCATTTTGTGTGGGTCAGGAGATAGATATCAGTCATAATTTTAGGGGTTTAGTTAAAAGGCAAATGCTGTCATTTAGAAGTCCAACCCCACTTGCAACACAAAAGTGTCCAATTTGAGACAGAGAGCATGTATGCTTGTCTAGTCTCCTGTGGAGTTTCTGGTCTTGTGCAGCAGATGTAAATTTTGGCAAGAGGTATGGCCGATTCCCTGTCTTGCTACACTAGTCATTTTTGATGCTGTTTTTCATAATTCTGTACTTCATTTATTTTTATTCTCTTAGAAACAACCTCAAGTTTATCCACTGTCAGTTTGTATTATTTTGTTGTCTTTATTTCCTTTCAGCTCTATTTGCATCTCTAGTTTAATTATAGGAAGAACATACATTTCTTTTCAACTTTACATAAGGAATAATTTTTAACTTATTTTTCTTTTTCTAAAAAAACCTTTCTTTACCCTGCACTTTGTAACAGGTTTTTTTCTGCATTTGTTCTGTCTCAAATATATGTTTCTTAAATATTGGTTAAACAGCAGTCCATACTACATTGATGAGTTGCAATTAATGCTTTGTACATCAAAAGTAATATTACCTCATATCTATATTTTTTTCACTATGTCCAGATTTTACATATATTTACTTTCATGACTTCATCATGTTGGTAGTTTACAACCACCTTATTATCATTTCATAAATCCTGGTCTTATTTCTCCTCTGCTTCAATCCAAAGAGTCCCCTGTTCTTATAAGCATCACTAAAAGAACTAGGCATTGTTCCACTGTTTACTCTTTTTTTTTCCATCCCTAAAGATTATCCATCCCTTCATGAGTAATATTCCAATTCTCTCATCTTGTTCATTTCTTTTAATTTTGTGTTTTAAATTAAGTATATTATCATTCATCTTCCATCAAGAATGCTAACAAAATTTTTTATATTAATATGAATGGTCCCAAGACATATTCTTTAGGAGTTCAAAACATTGGTAATTCCCCAGGATTATAACACCATGACTAAATAAATAGATTTATTATGATCTTTTTCTAAAAGTCTCAGTAGCTTTGTAATACATTTCTTTGGGGGTTATGGGAGGGAGATTATGCTACTCTCTCTGAAATCCAGTCAAACATAGCACAGTTCCATAAGTATGCTTACATTTCCATTAGCTTTTCTACTTTTGCCCTGTGCTTGAAATTATCCTCTTTTCTGATACCTGAATGAAGAAATTATGTAATTTTTAGACAATACTAAGATTATCTACATTCTCAGTGCTGTCTCTGTGACCCAATGGCACACATCTCTCATTGCATTTAAGGTTTGATAAATCATATTCCTCTTGCTTTAATTAAACTTTGTAAGATGTATTTTGAAAATCTTTATGAAACTATTATCTGATAGTCTCATTTTTCTACATTGTTTGATAAAATTTGAAGTCAGTAATTTTTGTAAGTAATGAAACTGGCCCGGATTTAAACCTTACAGTGAAATTCTCTATCAAGCTCAAGCTGATTCTGCTATGTCTGTTTCCTTGATCCTTGCTTGTTACATACATATTGGAAGACCCTTGTGTGTCTTCTATGGATGAAAATATGAAAAAGAATTCATTGGGTTGTATAACAGAGTGTTATGTCCTCTGTGTGGTACTTTGACATTTGAAGTGGGTTATGTTAAATCCTATTATATGCACATTGATTTCCTCAATTTAAGGAATTAAAAAAAATGTTCCAAGATTTTAACAGAGCATAAACAGCTTTTTTAGTCATTCTAATGTAAGAACAACTGAAATACAGTGTTAAACACCCAATTTAAGCACAATTCTTCATCTGCATTAATTAGCCCTGTCTGACTATATTTTAAAAAATTAGTCTAAACCCATAAGAAATAAGTAAAGTGAAACTTTCATTTGGAAACACACAGACAAAATTCAAACCTCCAGCACTTCATTAGTTATAAAAAGAATAATAAAAAAAGAGCTTATGGATGTTATTATTATACATTAGCCAGTAAATTCATTTCCATGGTAATATATAAAATTATCAGATCTTACTAATTTTTTCCACTCTGTATTTTAGTATGTCATTTTGAGGTTATCTGGGTCAGAAAACTGCCAGTGAAGTGGTTGTTATTATCTCCCTGTGTGATTGATGGCTCATTTTAAATAAGACAGCAGCATGATTCTACTTTCAGTGACACAAGATATATCAGAATATTTTAATAATAGGCACTGATATTTTGCTGCTTTGAAATAAAAATAAATGCTCATTTGATTTTTAGCACATAGATGAACAGAATAAGAATTTCTTAATTAGGCTATGCCATTAGTATCTTTAATTTACTTAAAGTGTTAGTAAATAGCAATGTATATAAACAAACAACTGAATCCTATATATAAAGTATGTGATTTAAACCTGAAATGAGAAAATCTCTTCTTGCAGGTTAAATAAATAAAGATAATTGACTAAAGTTAAATTCCTCAGGAAAAAAAGAAAATACCCAGGACTATGTATTTAATCTGGCTATATTCTTACAGATTATAGATTATTGACAATTTTAAGAATTTACTATATTAGGGTTTTTTTTTTTTTAAAGTCTCAAGCATTTAAAACCCATGAAACACATAGATACTGGATATTAAGAAAATCTAACTTTTTTAGCCTATCTTAATGAAATTTCTATATTATCTATATTGTTAATTATCCAGCAGTACTTTGTAAACTTGCTGCTGCTTTATGAAACCCTCTCAAATACTTGAAGCAAAAGGGCTTTCTTATGTATCCATGTGTTTTTATGCTTGACTGTAGTATGATTTTAAAATATTAGTTATGGATCATTATGTAGCATTCAGCTAGAAATTGCAAGCAAGGGATTTCACCCATTTCTTTCAGTTCTCCAGGAAGGTAGTCAAAGATGCACAGAACCTGAACACTTGTGCTTGTCTACTGAAGGCTTTTGAAGTCATTTTCATGTTTCAAATGGTGATGAACACCCTTTCATTAAAATTTAAACTTCCTTGTCCTCTTTATCTAGCTTAAGTGCAAGACTTACTTCTTCTCTTTGGCTTGTAATTACCACTTTCTTATATATTTCACTAAGCTAGGAGAAGTCCTGGAGAAAATTCTTTTCTTAGAAACACTGCCCTAACATGTTCTAAGTCATGTGTCCTGAATCACGAAGAGTATGACATTCATGTCATGGCTTTCTTCCTCATCAGACTTGGGCCACTTGGGTCCATTCTTATCCTTGCTGAATGCAGCCTGTTGGAGTCATCTCTCTTTTCTTTGTTTCCTAAATACCGAATTTTTATGTTCTGTTTGTTACCCATGAAACTGTTTTTATCTGATTCACAAAATTGCACTGCTCCAGTGACCAGAAATTGAGCATAGTATGTGGGATCATCTAAGACCTGTGGTATCACCTCATTCCTCTGCTTTTTTGTTCCAGGGTCACATCTAGTTCATCCACAGAGAATAACTACTCTTCCTATAAACTCAACCAAACTAAAAACAGTTAAGGTAGAAATTATATAAACAGTTTTTACCACAGATAAAACAAATCCAGAATGGCTAAATTCACAACAATCTCCATCCCTGCATTGTCAATATAAAATCTGTTGCCCTGAACTAGCAAAAACACTGGGCTGCAACTGATGAATTTTTGAACCAATTTGAAAAGTAGAGAGTCTCACTGGCTCTATTCTATTCATGTCTCAATTACCTTCTCTGGAGAAACTTTGAAATATTTTGGTACACCAGCCATCTGTCACTTCATTTAATGCAGTAAATGAGATTGAATTTCCTCTTTAAGTTGAAGTATATCAAAAAGGTTATTTTGTCTGTTTCACAACTGCTATCTGAAAATGGAGTAACACTGAGGCCCAAGGTTTTTGGATGTCACTTAAAATATTAGTCTTTGGGTATTGTTGGTTCATAATTCTTTTCATCCCCAATTAACAATTTATCTCCTTGTCCCCCTCATGACTGCTGTTCAACATCCTTTATCAATACCTTTATCAATTCAGATCATCTTGTCTTTCTTTCCTTTTGATTTAATCCTGTGAGCTAGTCATGCAAAATGCCAACCTTACTAAGACAGAGGGAAAACCCATAAATATTACTACAATGAATGCTAATGTCTGACTTCTGCCCAAGGGTTTTTATTCTTTGGTCTCATCTGTATATTCAGAGACTCACACTTTCATTTTTGATGGTCAATGTGCCTATATGCTTCTTTGATACTTTTTTATCCTAATAAAAAAATACTTTTTAGGATACTTCGATTTTTTTTAACCTGAAGATTCACTGTCTAGTCTTTGATTTGCCAGATTAGTTATTTTATGCATGAGCTGCATTGTGAGTTTCATCCTGTAACATGTCCATATTTGGCAGCAATGTTTAAGGTATTCCATTAAGAAAGGGATTGATGGGATGAAAGACTTAAGTATAAACATGAAAATATTGGAATCCTAATCTGTGTTGTTCTGGGTAAATAATTTATTATAAAAGTTTATTATAAATAATTTATTATAAAAGTCAGAATTCCTTGTCATTTGGCTGGAAATTTCAACTAATGAAAATCTTACTATGGAAAGGTGGCAGGAGAAGACTTGGGCTTGGACACATACTGACCTGTGTAAGGTGCTTTTTCATATGCATTTTGGATAAAAACACATAAACTGAGTAAAAAATACCCCTCAGTAGAACACCAAATATCTCAATCTGCAGCTAGATGAAAGCATGAAAAACTACATTGGAGCTTTCTGGGCAACTAGATATTTTGCTTTTGTAGAAACATTAATTTAGGAAATTCCTGTGCTTCTACTACCTGTGTTATTTGTCACCTCTGCCACAGAGATTGACACTGTCCTGCTTTGCCTGAGAACACTGTCCTGTTTTTGCATGAGAAACCATAACCTCCCAAAACATCATAACACTTTTTTTCCCCAGATTTTGGTGTGTATGTACATATACATACATATGTCATTCACTAATATAGCTCATGACCTTAAGGAGATATTAATGTCAGTGACATTAATGAAGTGACTCCTCATACCAAAAAAGTCCCTCCTTTACACGTACTTTGTATTGTTGCTGTCATCACAGTTATAATAGTTTACAACAGTTGTACACATCATAAGTATATAAAAAATCTAATTCAGACTATAAAAAGAAAGACAAAATCAGGTACAGAAGTATGCTAGCAGTAATATAAAGCATTATTATCATTATGTTTTTTGGTTTGAATTTATGATTGCTTCTTGAACAATTTAATAAGACTATATCCTTCATCTGAAATTTTAGGAGATATGACCCTTTCTTTCTTTAAATGATTGAAAGAATGATCCTTTATACTGACTTCAGATGAACAAAAACTAGGATCCTTAAAAAGGTATTTTTGATATTAAGAGCTAATAGTCATGTCCTTAGTCATAGACTATTATTGAGATACCTTAATGCTATTCTCTTTATTTAGAGAAAACACAATATTCTCAATGTTCAGAGGAACCTAACATTTTCCAGGCATTTGCAACCTAGTAATTAGATGGGGCTATTGAGGGTAAAAAAACCCCCAACCAAACCCAAAAACCTAAAAAACCTGAAAGGGAAATGAACTGCAGCAGAATTAACCATGTAAGAGAGCAAGCTGGGCCACTATGGGGCCACTATGTTTACCTTTTCTTTATCAAGACCAGATATACTTTCCTGGATACTCTTCCTTCAGTATTCATTTGGTTATATCCTTTCTGCTGTGCCAGTGATTAGGAATTCATCTTTGTTTCTGTCAGATAGTGTTTATGATTTGGGCTTTTCATCAAAATTGCCCTTGCTACTTTCATTCAATTCTAAATTTTGATGTACTGTCACTTCCCTGATCTTGAAGCAATTAAGATAATAGTATTTTTCCCATGATAGATATCTGCAATATAAAATTGTAGAATATTTAGAATTAACTATGTACAAAGCTCAAAAATTTTCCTTTTTTTCATCATATCCTAAATACCATTTCTGCCTTTTAAATAATCTTGAAGAATATCATCACTTGATAATGACTTCTATTTGTACTAGATTATAATATATATCAAAAATTCTACTTCTCAGACTTTTACTGGAATATTTTCTAATGTTTTATTAGCCAAAAACCAAGTCACAAAATTTTTACTAATGGAAAACTCAGAATAAATAATTTATCCTTTAATATGTCCTAGCATAAATAATATTTCTTTAATTTGTGCTCTTTTTTTCAGTACTCATGATTAATGCTGTTGAAATCTGCATTTCTGGTATTTATCTGAAATCTAGTAGGGCGATCCTGCCTATGTAGGGTTGATTTAAATGTGTAAGAGAGGGAAAAAAAATTAAAGAAATGTCAAAGAAAGAGATTGAAAGATGAAATTTCCAACAGTTGTGAGGAATCAGGGACTGGACGACAGGATATGGTGTCTTTTTTATGAAAAACAAACAAACTAACATGAAATTAACTCTGATGTTTAACAGGCTATGGGCTGAATTCACTGAGGTGAATATAGACAATATTAGTCTATTTTTTGTAGCACTATATATTTTACTGTGATTCTTCATGCCCTAGCTGGGAAACATGGAAAATAGGACTGACTTCTCTTTCCTTCAACCTATCTACTACTGACAGCAAATACCAGTGGTCAAGAAGCTTCAGCAGTTAGCCTGCAAGGCTCTTGAAGCAGAATTAGAATAGAAAGAATTAAATGAGACTGTTTGGAGAGCAGCTAATATCATCCATAGGCATCAGTGGGAGATTTTCAACATTTCTAAAATACCAACATTCCATGTAGTAAGCAAACACATAAGTAAAGAAAACTCTCAGAAGATAGAAACAGTGACTAAAGAAATCACCTGAAGAAAATATATCAGCCTCTTAAAAGGTGGAAATGAAGCATTTAAACTATCAAAATTTCTACATATGGCAAAGAAACAGAAGAAACTTAAGAGAAGAAAAATACATAACAGGCACAAATCTACCCAAGCTCACCCCAGGAGCATCACATCTTGTGTAGCATACTGGAAAGACCAAAAGGGTTCACATACTTCTGCAGTGTTAATTTTGCCAGAGGTTACAACTACATGCAAAGATCAGTAAGGGCTTTCTTCTCAAAGAAATCTCAGACTCTTCAAATGATACCGTAAGCAATAGAATCACTAAAATATCAGGAGACAACAAATAATTGAATATGTGAGGTGGGTGAAAAATTTCTCTACGTATATGCTATATATTGAGATGAAAATACTGCAGATTATTAGTTATTGTGGTACAGGAAGAATACTTTTGCAATGATTATCTATGAAATATGACCTCAATGAACCAATCCTAAGGTATAATTTCATTTTCATAAATGAGAGCAGGACCAGATCTGCCTCTTGTGAATATTCCTCACAAATACTTGAAGGTATTTCTTTTACCATTCTTATTCAATGTTTCAGTACTTTGGTCTCATCTCACTAACACTGTCCCTTTTTCATGCATTTAGTCGTTTGCTATTCCAAAACACTTCAAATAAAGCAATTTAAAGTACTAAAATGTAGTGCTGTGCATCCTCAGTAAAACCTCAAATCTCCTACACAATTTGTCCAGATGACAAAAAATTTAAGTATAAACTTAACATTTCAAAAGCAGTAAAATTGCTACAGATCTATACTAACTCCATTTTTCTACCAGCACAATCAAAAGTACAGTCTGCTTTGGTGGTTTTACAATGCTACTGTGGTTCTTCCTGTGCAATTAAGAAACTATCTGTCCATGAAGAACCCTTAGACCTGAGGAGCAAGGATTTTGACTGCAAGGACAGACAACTTTTTATTAAAATGTATATATTTTATTTAGAAAATACCAAAATATATGGCCTGACAGGAAAAGATCAAGTCTGTTGTAAATAAACCTAACAGACTGAACATGCTAAGTGTGTTTTTTGTTGACACAAAACTGAATGAGTGTGGCATGAATGGAAACCAAAGGAAATTCCTCCCCATATCAGATGTAAGGCTGACTTGACCTGGAAAGGTTTCCTGCTTACCAGAGCTCAGTCTAAGGACAATCTAGTCTGCCAGTCCTTATCCAGACCTCAGACCATTACGCTCTGCTTGTCTTCCGTGTAGATGCTGACACTGCCATAGGAAAACCTGGGGAGTTTCAAGCTTGCTTGCATGTCTCTAGAGCTGACAGCAAAGGGCATGGAGGGATCAGGTGTTTTACTTCCCAGTCCTGTTGATGAAGGGAAATATCTTGAGATGCAGCAAGGTTCTGCTTGTCAATAGCTGCTTGCACACTTGGTATTTACCTGAGTGTAAGGGTATAAGAAATGTCAAAATATCTGCTTCTTTCAGTTATCTGCTTAAGGACTATTCAGGATAATGCAAAAGCCAATAAAAAGGAAACTACTTAATTAGGCCCCCAGACCCAGAGACAGTCTCATAAACATTAAGTGTTGTGTGGCAACAGGGACATCAGAGAAGATCAGAACACACATCAGCCACTGAGGGGAGAGGTTCAGGCAGTGTCTTGAAAAGGGCTGGCCTAAATTCATCACTCATACAAAGAGGGAAACCAGAGTTATGTGATCATTTTGGTATATTTGTTGTGACTTCTAGAACTGTATAAAACTTACTGTTGGATATTTGAGAGAATTTGTGGAATATTCAGGTGAAGAACAAGTATGTTAATAGGGAGACAAGGGTCCTAAAAGGGTTATTGTTTTGTAAGCTTGCAGTCAACCATCAACCTGACAGAGCCCTACACCCGAGGGCAGCACTCTGTCCTATCTTTTGAAATATTACTATTTCTTAATTTTTTTCTTTGTAATCCCTTTCTACCCTACATGTGAGACCTGCAAAATGTGTGAGTGGTAGGAACTGGAAGAGAGGCCTCAAGCTAGATGTCTTGTTGATCTGCCTAGTATTCAGCTTAGAAGACAGCAGTTAGTGATCCATACAATGGCTAATCCAGGGGCATATATCTGTGTGATGGATAGCACCTGACCCCTACTTAATCAAGGTTTATTGAATCAATTGTATAAGTAACTTTTGTATGCATAATTATGACATAATTATTCAATTCACATACAATGTGCATTTAGCATAATTCTATGCATAGAGTATTATATTTTCCTCTTGAAATATTGTAAGAATTTGTTATGGGCTCAATATTTTGTAAAAACATTTGAGTGTATTGTCTAAGGGAACGTTCAAAATTATGCCCACTTTCCAGATTTGACTGATGTCTCTGATTTATGAATCTGTTTTGTGAGCAAGGACCCATCAGAGTACTAGTGAGTTTAATGAACAAACCACATCACAGATAGAATCTGTGCAGAATGCTGTGCCTTGACCAGAGGTATGGTCAAAATTTTATCATCTTGGAGTTCCAAGCAACAAAATCTACGCTCAAAGCTTTATGATCCTTGTTCCCAGCATCAGAAGTGATGTAAGATTTTACAGCTACCTGTCACCCTTTTTGGGCTATTGATAAATATCAGGATTTATGTGTAAAAAGTATCTGTAAATATTTATCTCATAAATAGGTATTTTCTTTGCAGGATTGTATGCCTTTTTTATTGACCCAAAAAGAATCAGTACTTCCTCAGTGTGAAAGAGCCTTGGTGTTAAGAAATGGAGGGACTGGGGGGTCAATAAATATGTAATATACAATGTGTTAAAAGATATGAGTGCAGACAGCTGGAGACACCTTGAACCACAGAACTTACAGGTTTGTATGCCAGCACTGAAGAGGCCAGGGTGTATGTGCAAGTGTGAGAGGTCTAAATGCCAAGAGCTAGGATTGTCTGGAGGTATGTGTGTTTCCTCAGTGAATTCAATCTTGCATGCATGTCAGTGTTTTTAATCCACTACCAAAAGTCAACTTGGACTAACTGAAGAGCGGGAGAAGACCTGTACCTGGAAAGATGCAATTCCTGAGCCAGTGGTTGGATGACTTCAGTCACTAAGAATGGATATTAGGCAGATCAAGAGTCTAGGAAAATATGTGATTACAGAAGTGCTTCTGAAATGACTGTGCAGCATCAAGCTGGACTGTCCAGACAGTAGAAGGCCTGTGTACTGGGTAAGAAAACCCAGGATGTGGGCATGAAATTGTTTTGATATATGAGCAAGATCCTTCCCCTATGAATATAGCAAACTTATTCAGTCTCTAAAGCACAGACACGTGACACTAAGTCCTCTAATAACAAAAAGTTATTGTAGTTAAAACAGAGAAGAAAACTGACAATTAAAAAAATTAACTTAAAGCAAAGAGAAGATTGTTACTGCCTGTATGTCTTGAGAAGTATATTTCTAGGGCTAAGTCTGAACAATTCTTAAATTGTTTATTAGAACAGTAGTAAATATTTGATGTATACTATTTTTATGCATAATAGAGCCATCAATACAAGGGGCACACAAGTGTTTTCAGGCTTCACATACAACAGCAAGTAGGCCAGCTATTTAAAAGCCAGATTCTTCTTTAAGATTATTAACTAAACTATTGCTTAAATACAAAGTTACTGTTCTACCTATTCCAATTTAATTATATGTACTTGTAGCATTTTTATGTGTTTATGTTTATGTTTCTGTAACTGGGTTTCAAAAGAAATATCTTCCACCATTCTGAGACAATAAAAATTGATGTGTTGATGTCTCATGTTCTTCACAGTATCTACTATGGGGCTATGGACTATGGTTTGGATATGGGCTGAAGAAAGTATTGGTAATTATTACTGAGTGGTGTTTGCACATCATCAAGGCCTTTTCTGCTTCTCACACTAGCCCACCAGTGAGGGGACTGGGAATGCACAGGAAGTTGTGAAGGGACACAGCCAGGAGAGCTGACCCCAACAGGCCACAGGGATATCCCATAACACACGGCATCAAGTTCAGTATGTATATCTGGGGGAAGAAGGCAGAGAAGGAGGAATGTTTGGAGTGGTGGCATTTGTCTTCCCAAGTAACTGTTCTGTGTGATGAGAGATTTCCTGAAAATGGCTGAACACCTGCCTTCCCCATGGGAAGCAGTGAATTAATTTCTTGCTCTGTTTTGCTTATGTGCACAGCTTTTACATTGCTTATTAAACTGTCTTCATCTCAGTCCATAGTTTTCTCACTTCTGTCCTTCTGATTTTCTCTCACCAGAAATTTCCATAGTTGTCAACATATTAAAGGCTATGAAATTCCTGTAGTCATACAGATGATCAGAAACGGAGAAATATTGCCTCTGGTGAATAATTGCTCGTTCTTTTTAAAACTGTTTGTACTCTTGTTCATACTTAATGTAAACTGAAAGAGCTTGTATGAAGACTGGAATATACAGTGTATACTTATTCCTAGTGATTCTACACTAATTTATATGCCAATAATATCACCCACTAAGCATTTAAGTTATGAGCTGCAATCTCTCTCAATTATCAGAGATTTTGGAAAAGAATCATTCATGTTAAATCTTTTCATATTCATAAGAACAACTATTGAGTTGTTCTTGACATGATAATGAAAATCGTATTCTCATCATCATCTGAATAGGACTATCTTTTATCCTGAGAAAAATTGTCTGCAATATCAAGTTCCAAAGCCATTGATTTTAAAACTGAGTCTTTAAAAAATTAAACCACTTGCTCCCTCTCTTTTCTTTGGTTGTATTTGAGACATGCTGTAATTCATCAGTCATTACTGTAATTTCTTCAGGGCTAAGCAGTGCTAACTGCAAAGGCTACAGAAGGTCAAGAAAAAAAATTCTGAGATCAGAAACTAAAGGTGTAATTCTGTTTGCATAAAGTAAAACACAAGGCATTATTACATAATAAATTTTTACAATTTATTTTTACTTTACATAATGTCTCAACAGTTTAATCAAAACTCTAATCAATTATGATAATGATAACACTCACAGTCTGAATTACTTATTTACTATGAAATGTCTCTCTTAGACATTGTTGCAGTGGAAGGTATACTGTCCTAGTATCTCATTTCCTTTCTGTTGTATTTACTATTGCACTGTTCCTATGTGCTTATAAAAGATTGTGGAGCATGGCTATAATGAGTTGTGAACCTTCTAAAGTCTTTCCCTGGAACACAATCATTGCCATGGTGAGAATTTATTTTTTCTCTTTGTCTGGATGGCCATAATATCAATGATGGCAATTTGTTCTTCTTTTCCCACTCAAGTCAGTTGTTAACCTCTCTTCATAAATATTTTTTTTTCTCCATTAATTTGCAGCTCTCTGTTATTTTCAATTTTACTGTATACATGACTTTTTAATATGTATTAGATACTTATCTTTTTTCTTATTGCCCCTAAAAATTAGGTTTTCACAACTACTGAGTTTACATTCTTACCAGTAACTTACCATGCATGAGCTGTTGAAAATTACAGAGCCTTTTTTTGTCTCTGGTATCATCTGGCCCATAGCTCCCAGGTCTCTGTTGTCACCCCAGTCTTTTATTCCTTCACATACATCATAACCTGTGTAGAGGATAGGGGAAGGCCATGGATGTTGTTTGCCTGAACTTTAGTTTAGCCTTTGACACTGCTTCCCACAACATTATCCTGGAGAAAATGGCTGCTCATGGTTTACACAGGTATATTGTTTGCTGGATGAATGGCCAAACCCAGGCAGTGGTAGAGAATGGGCTTAAATTCAGTTGGCTGGTCAACAATGTTGAGTTCTCAAGGCCTCTTTACTGTGGCCAGTCCTCTTTAATACCTTTATCAGTGATCTGGATGAGGGAATTGAGCACACTCTCAGTACATTCAAAGATCAAAGGAAGTTGTGTGGGAGTATTGATGTGCTGGAGGGTAGGAGGGCTCTACAGAAGATTGTGAAGACACTGGATTGATGGCTGGAGGCCAACTGGAAAATGCTCAACAAGGCCAAGTGCTGGAACTTGTGCTTGGGTCACAGCAAACCCATGCAGTGCTACAGGCTGGGGGCAGAATAGTTGGAAAGTGGCCCAGTGGGAAAAGACCTGGGAGGGCTGGACAGCTGGCTGAACATGAGTCAGCCTGTGCCCAGTGGCCAAGAAGGTCGGTGACAACCCGGTTTGTGTCACAAAAAGTGTGGCCAGCTGGGTCAGAGTAGTGATTGTTCCCCTGTACTCACCTCTGGTGAGGCAGGACCTCTAATACTGTGTTCGATTTTGGGACCTTGTCTCCAAGAACCATTTGGAGGTGCTGGAGCAGGTCCAGAGAGGGGCAAAGAAGCTGATTGAATGGTCTGAAACACAAGTCTCGAGAGGAGCAGCAGAAGGAACTGGGGTTGTTTAACCTGGAGAAAAGGAGGTTCAGGAGAGATCTTCCTGCTATCTTATAACTACCTAAAAGAAGGTTGTGTTGTCTCTTCCCCAAATTAACATGTGGTAGGACAAGAGGAAATGGCCTGAAGTTTGCACCAGGGGAGGTTTAGGTTGGATATTAGGAAAAGAATTCTTTGCAGAGTTGTTAAGTTCATAAGAATGAGCTGCTCAGGGAAGTGGTGAGTCTTTATCCTTAGATATATTTAAAGGAAAGTTAGATGTGGCACATGGGATGGGGTTCAGTGGTGGACTTGGCAGTGTTAGGTTAATAGTTGTATTCTGATATTAAGAGTCTTATCTTATATACCTTAAATGATTCTATGACCCTGTAATTCAGTTACTCAAGGACCCCAGACAGTTCTTTCAACCTAATTTAGCCTATTGTTATGTATATCACAGAAAAAAAATAAGACATAAAATATACAATTTTACAAAGGTTTAAAAAATACTGCTTTCATCAAAAAATGCAGACTTAAGCCCCTGTTGAAATTCTTGACCTTTTGTAATTATCTTCTATTTTTCTCTTTTCCCATCAACCACAATACTAGTATTTTTCACTAAATGCATTGGCAAAATTAACTTGTCGGTACAGCCTTCTGAAAGAAATGAAGGCTCATTAATACCCTGTTTGACCTCAAGGATTTGCAGCAGAATACATTACAGGACAATTTGACTCTCTCTGATTGATTTTGTCTGACCTTGTGTAAATAACAAGAAATTAAAAAAAAAAAAAAAAAAAAAAAAAAAAAACCACACAAAAGAAAACACCCCACAGTGCAATTCTTTCACTACTTTGTACATCATGCCTGTCTGGTCAAGTCAAAACTTTTCTCTCTGTAATGCAAGTTAACAGCAATTTTTTTAGAACTGACCTAAGAAACTTTTGATATGGCACTTGAATCCTACAGAGACAAGCACTCAAAAATATCTGAATGTGGTTTAGATTCAAAGGGAAATAAAATTATTTCATTTTACTGGAAATGGGAAAGTAGAAGATAGATATAAATCAGTAAGGGAAACTGTCTTGAAAAACACCACACAGGAAGTCTGCAGAAAGAAAACAGGCAAGAGATCTTGTGAATAATAGTCCTACAGACATCATTCCTTTATTTCTTTCTATTCTTTGTATTTTTATTTTCTCTGCATTGACACCAAACATGTCCATCATAGCTTAGAATCACCAACTTTTATTTCCAATTTTCTGTGTGAAGAAAGGATTTTCTAATATTACTTTCACAGTAACATAGTTCTTCCACCTACAGATTTTAATTAGATCAATGACATTCATTGTTTTCATTCTTCCTCAAAAAATAAATGTTTCCAATTTTTTTCAAATCCTCCATCACAGTAATTGAATTGTGTTAATTTTTTTTCCTGTCTGCATATGAATCTTTCCTTAAAAAAAAAGAAAAAAAGAAAAAAAGAAAAAAAGAAAAAGACATGCTTGTCTCAGTCTTTTATGTAGATATTAAAAAAAACCCTTGAGGTGATAATCAGCTTTGTGCCAGGCTGAGTTGCAGAGGAACTGCTGCTTCTAAATGTTCTTTAGACTTTAAGTCTTCCTCGACTTAAGTGGTTATCCATGAAACTTTTCATGAAATTAAGCTATTAATTTTCTTTAGTACTTAGTGTTTTCAACTATTCTGTGGTAAAGACATTTATTGCAAAATATGGTAATGTCAAAGAAGATAGGTTTATTGGGTTTGCATCACCTGGTTTTTGTAGCATGGGGGGCTCCAGGGGTGTCTCTTGTTAGAATCTGCTAGAATGTTTCTCAATGTCCAGGAGAGCCAATCCCTGATGGCTCCAAGGATGGATGTGCTGCTGGCCAAGGCTCGGCCAATTTGAAATGTTGGTAATGCCTCTGTGGCAACAGATTTAAGAAATCAGAAAGAAAAGTGGTGGCACAGTTTCGATTTCAGCCAGAGAAGAGCAGAGTGAGATGCTGTGAGAGCAACTACTCTGCAGACACCCAGGTCAGTGGAGAGGGAGGGGGAAGAAGCTGAGATTTCCCTGCAGTCCTTGGTACAGACCATGGTGAGGCAGCTGTGCCCCTGCAGTCCATGGAGGATCTTGGAGATCCATCTGCACCCCATGGAGGACCCCCACACCAGAGCAGGTGGAGCAATCGTGCAAGATAATGTAGCTCTGCTGAAGAAAAAAAAGGAAGGACTGGAAAATGAAAAATCAAGTGTTGATAAAATAATGGATGGGACAATAATTAATGGGTAAAATAATGGACACAACAGTTAAAAAGTCATGGTTAGAGTATTAATAAAAGGAAACTAGCAGGAAGGTATAAATAGAATGAGCTGCTGGTCAAAACAAATCACCTTCTTAATAGAAAAACCTGAGGAGGAAATGTTGATGGGTGGAATAGAAGAGAATTAAGAATCACACAAGAAAATAACGACAAGGAAAAATGGACTACAGGGACATTTGTGACATGAATATGAATGTGAAAATCACCATCAATGAGGATGGAAGATTAGACTCCTCACTCTTGTGCTGTCTCTCAAAGTCCTACCATATCTATCCCAGCCTGGTTGGATGGACCAAGTGATTCTTGCAACACTTTGGCAACCTAAGCAAGCAACTTTGTGTGTGTAGGATTTTGCAAGCGACTAAGAGGCAAATGTACACTCAGAATCCAAAAATAAAGCTGATTTATGAGAATTAGTTCAAAATGTGTCTTCATTTAAAATCTCTACGGTCAGGGGTCATAAAAAAGTTTAAGGCCAAAATACTCAGAAAATATAAGCATATTCATGAACTCAGAGATATGTTTTACAAGAGCAAATTTAGGGACATGGATATACAGGAATATATATTTTGTTATAGACTTTCTTGAAGTATTGCTGATAAGCTGGTTGTTCAGCTGAGAATGAAAAAAAAACCCCATATATTTTGTTAGTCTTTTGTAAACGTGGCAACTATTAATTTTGTTAGAGATGAAATATTCCCAACATTTCACTGACAAATGAGCCTCCTAGAGTCTGGGAGATTACCCAATTACAATATAAAGAAATTTATAGCAAAGATGTTTGACTAAAAGTCTCTGAAATGATAGGAAAGAGCCCTTCACATTCTGATGTGAGTAAAGTGAGGACAATTATATCTCTCCTTCACCGTTATGTTGAGTGAGAAAAGTTTCCTTTTCTCTCTCCCTCTTTCCTCCTTGACTTCTTTCTCTCCCCTCTCTTCAAGTGTCAATCATGTACTTATATGAAAAAACCTTATACCTACACATTTTAAAAATGTATTTTTAATGTAGATGCACTATTTTGAGTGCTATCAACAGATAACTAAAATTAAATTTTAATTTAATTAAAAATTAACAGAATTTAGAAATCTAGAAAAGTAAAAATCTGACTGGCCTGACTGAAGGGAGTGACAAACAGTTTCTGTTGAACAAAGAGGGGTTTCCCGAGAATGACTACTTTGTAAATCTCATCTGTGCCAGGATTAACAGAAGCTAGCATCTCCTTATGAGCTAACAGCTGCTCCTAACTCTGTCTAGGCACGGAGAGTTGTCCACGTAAGGAAACTATTATCATGACTAAACAGAAAACTGCTTGATCATGCATTCCCATCCCATGTTCATCAAAGCTATTGTGAACTCTGAACTAGATGAGGAGAGTGTCCAATTGATTCAGAAACATTTGAGATTTACTGCTGATGCAACTCATGGATTGAATAACCTTGCTTTTTAACACTTACAGCTTCAGATCTGAACTTCTGTTTCAGACACTGTCTCTGTGAGTCAGTGGATTTCCTGGGCACAAGCAGGGAGCTCACCATAACAAACTCAGTCATGATTCAATTGTTGGAAGTAAAAATTGTTTCTGTTCAAAAATGTATAGAATCAATGTAAGAAAGGACATACCAGTGGCCTTTGAAAGTTAGATCCTTATTTTACATAACTTTACTATAACAGATTTTCGAGAGCTAATAGAAAGCGTTGATCTCTCCAGTATCTGCCATATTGTCCATACCTGGTTTGAAGCTTGTGATGCAGTGGTTAAGCTTAATACAAATATTAAATACTTAATGTTTGTTCAAACAAATGTTAAGATTATGTAGAATGGACAAATAGGAAGTATTCTGAAACACTGCCATCTTGAGATACGGAAAAGAAGAAAAGTCAAGATCTTGCTGTTCTACATACTCAAGAAAAGAAGTTAATGTTTTATAATCCTTTTCCTAATGCTTTTTGATTCTTGTTAAGATTTTGATAGGCTTTTTGAATCTTGTTAAGTTTCTGAATGCTCTCAGCAAAATGAACATAATTTTCTTTCAAAGTAAATTACTGTCATACTTAATGGCTGAAATATATTTTGGCATTTTGTGAGAAAAAGAGAAACCCAGAAACTTTTTTAAGGTTACTCATTTTTCTTTAAGGTTACATTTATTGAAGTTGTATTTGTTTTTGACACAATTCGATTTTGTTCTTTAAGAAAATATTCTTTTCTTTTTATTTCTAATCATTTGGAGAGAAAAACAGGCAGAATTTTTTATAGTTTTATTTGTTGTTTTTTTACCAATAAAACCAAAATAAAATCATTCCCTACCATGAAATGCAGCATGTTTCACAGTAAATTACAAAATGAAGTATCTCACCTTCAAGATATTTAGACCCTTCAAGTTGGTAGTCTGCACCAGCACTTGGAAGTGCAAAATATGATTTGCCATCCTACTTGAAAGTGAAAATGCCAGTAATTTTCATCACAATGGAAATACTGTTTCACTCTGCTTCAATCATTCCAACAACTGAAAAAACCAGTCAATTTCCTATTAATAATGCTAACATTCAGCTGGCATTTTCAGTTTAAGCTGCTTACCAGTTTTCTACTAAAAGTGCTTCAATGACTTATTTGCTATCTTGTTCAAATCATAACATACAGATGTACAAGAATTCTTTTCACCTGCTGAGATATAGCAACTTTGGCTTGGAATTTAGTGTCTATTCCAAGCATTCTGTCAAGAAAGTAGATTAGTCCATGGACATGAAGACATTTAATTTATTATAAGGAAGTATAGAAAAAAAATGTCATGTCATCTATAAAGTTTAAATAAAAGGTATATCAGAATATTTCTTTTGTCAGGGTCTGATCAGAAGTAACTAGAATGTAATATGAAACCTTGATACAGACAATTTTCATATTAGAGAATGTAATATGAAACTTGAAACAAACATCCCAAGATGGAATGACAATTATGACAAATCTTCCCTTATGTGGCATATTTTACATGTCAGTACGTGATGAAAGCATGCATAAATTTAATCTTACAGACAAGACCTCACTGTTGTTAGCAGAATATGGAGAAGAAGTGCAGAAGCTTACTTTAATCTCTCACTGTCAAATAGGTTTGGCTACTTACAAACCTATGCTCTTTTTCAGTCTTTCAAGTTAATAAACTTGATTACTTCTACTCTACCAATTCCAAACTGCACTGACTCTTCCTATTACAGAAAATAATCACAAACATGAATACTATACTAGAGGAGTCTTTTAAATGTCTGAAGTAGCTATAACATTCCTAACATGTCCAAACAAAGGTGTTTCCTTTTAAAAAGATGAGTAGCTCTAAAAAAGCATGTAGAACAAATAGTCAGCTATTGGCACCATGTTAACTTTCTTTCCCACACTAAAAAAATATACCTCAAAATACTTCGAAAATACTAATTAAGAGATTTTTTTTTTCCCAGGCAGTTGACATTTCTTACCTGTACTTTCTTTTACAGAAAATTTGCTTCATGTTGAAGGGGAAACTGTTGTTGTAGTAGCCTGAGTAAACATGAAGACAAAATTATCTTTTAGCCTTCTTTGTCAGTTGTACCTCTAAACAGATCGGATGCACACATATTTTTTATACATTTAATCATTTGGGTACTCACATTTATATAAAAAATTAACTGGAAGAAAAGGGAAAAAACAGGCCTTTAATTTTCACGTAATTGAACTGCAAAGGAAGTTTAATATAGGAATATAAGACCTATGGCTTTTCACTGGAGAAATCAAAGAAGTAAGCATTTTCTCACTGACTTCAGTATCTTACATGGGTGTCAATCTAGCCAGAAAATCTTTCATTTCTGAACTACTGTACTTCTAAAAAGCCTCTGATCTGGAGAAAAGCCGTCTGAATCAGCACAAATCTTAAACCCCTGTGGAATTTTACTCACTAAAGTAGATAAATAAAAATTTAATGGATTTCAGAATCAATATTGTTGCAAACTATAAGCCACCTAGAAAATATGTTTAGGAAAAGTCTTTTTCGTTTCAGTCCTTTGTGATTGAAACTCCCAAGATATTGCCAGCAGTTCAATTCCCAATCTCCTAGTAGGTCCCATGTGAAACACATACTGCATTCCAGCTCAAAATCAGATTTTCCACAAGACTCCTGCCCTTTTCATTTATCACAGAAGAAAAAGTCAAAACTTCAAAGATGGCAGAAGCAGCATGTAGTTAGAGTACTTTCTTGTGCTTTCATGACTTAGCAGGCTGAAATAAGTTGCTTCCAAACGTTTCTTAACAAATGTAATGTTGCCCAGTGTTGGAAGAAAAAAAGCTTTGTTTCAGTTTATGACATAGGACTATTAACTAAGCCATTAATAAGGGTAATTTTCAATATTTTCTTTTTGAAATTATTAGTCAGGTTGAGTATTCTTCTTTGTGTCGACAGACAGTAATAGTTTACTTCAGAACTTTTAGCAGTTATAGCAAAGCTGAAGCTTTTTATGTCTCTTACTTTCACCCCAAAAAAGTTAACCTTTTTTTCTTCTTTTAGGATAAAAAGGGAGTTTCAATAAATTCCTTTTTATTATGTCACCCTGATAGGCCTGAGTTTATGCATTAGATACAGTACATATGTGTAGATCCAGCCTCTGACATGAAGTTTTCTTTCTTTTCTTTGTTTTAAGTCTATATCAAGTGCCTTATATGCCCTGGTACATTTGAAAATCAGTACATTTCCAATACAAGTAATACAAACCATAAACCCAAAACCTGACACATCTTTCATATTGCTTAATTTTTAACTTATAGCTTCAATGCCAGGGAATCACATACATATAACAATATGGAATACACCATCTTCTAGCTTTTAGGAAGTTTTGAAGGAAATTTTGATAAATTCAACAGGTACCAGCAATACCTTAAGTATTGTTTGTGCAGCTATGGTTACAGTTACACTGACTACAGTTGCATGTATGGATGATGCACTTTTATCATTTAAATTCAGCTGTAATTAAAGGTTATACAGGTGTGGGAAACTGATAAATAGTGATGTATCTGGTGGTGCTCATTGAAATTCTGACTGGAGGAAATTATAAGGTAAATTAAGGACATCTGGTGCCGTATAATGAACCTTGCAGAGAAGTATTTGTGAAAGCAAATTAATTTCCAGTGTACTCTTTATTGATTTTTCATTATAAGAGAATGATTTTTCCCCAAAAATTATTTAGAAAATTAAAATCTTTAGAAACCCTATAAGAATGTCAGCATATGGAGAGAAACTTGATTACTGAGTATTTGGTGGGCCATATGTAAGTGTAGGAAGGTATTTATTTTCTTTGTAGACTTAGGAAAGTTTCAATATCAGTTAAAAAAGAAAAAAAAAGAGTGGAACTATTTGAAACTAGGACAATGAAGATCAGAGGAGTCAAAAGCAATGTCAAGATGATGGACAACTCATGAAATAAGGGCACTTTCATTCAGAAAATGAACTCCCAATCAGATTCTGGAGAATGAGGGCTGCCAGTGAATTTATTACTAATATTTAAAAGCAACAAGAGACAGAAAGAATATCTCATTTTCTTAAAAGTTTTTAAATACAAGTCTTAGAAAATTTTAAATATTTCTCATAAATTGTTTTAAAGGAGTAATGTTTCAGTTGGAAATATATATATATATATGATTGCTATTAAAAATATAGATTGCTATACTATCATTGTTCACTGTTGAACAGAAAGTCTGTAGCTGGAAATGTTGGTTTGACTTTATTTTTGCAAAAGCAAATACTCTCATATTTGTAGCTTTTGCATGCTTAAATTTTTTCCTGTTAAATTAATTTGGAAATATAAGTTTAATTATATATTTATTTTGAAAGAACAAATACTTAACTTCAAAGAAAAATAGAGAACCAAACTATAACTATGCTGAATGTATTAGACAACTGAAAATTTTGAAAAGCACTGGTTGTGCAATCAGTATCACATTCAAAATGCCTGGCTGAGTTTATATCAAATGAACAAAAAATGGAAAGGAAAATTAAAGCTCCTTGTGTTCAACGTGATAAACATAAGGCTTAAATTAAATAAACAAATGTCTCAGGACTATACATTCCCATAATGAACTTGAACTAGATTTCAGGATTTGAAAAATGAGCATGCTGGATTCATCTGCCAGGAAAGACTTGACAGATGAAGAACAGTAAAAAGTAAAACAAAGAGAAAAAAAGATTCAGGGGAGTCAGGAAATGCATAAGACATGCCAGCAGGGAAAATGCACAAGAATTGTAAATAGACCTTAGATGGCACTTGAGGGCTAAGAGACTACAACTGACTGCAAGAGGATAGCTACTCTTCTTAATAAAATAGCATCAAAAAACCTTGAAATTGTCAAAAAGTGTGAAAAAATGTCATGCATGTAAAATAACTTGTGCTTTGTGTTTACTGTCTTTAAAATCAGACCTGTATTATGAAAAAAAAAAAAACCAAAAAACATACCTCCTCCCCCAAATTGTAAACAAACCTCTCCCTCCTGTGTATTTATGGAAGACAAAAATTATAGGCAGCAGCATAAATTCTTATTAATTCTTTCATGCTTTAATGTCAGACTTACATGAAAACAGATTGTCAAAAAACCACAATTTTTTTTCATGTGCTGCCGATGAATGAATCTTGGAGAAATATAAAGCAGAGATGTGATAAAATAAACAAAGTTAATTGGCCAAAAAGGAAATGAAGAAGAATCAAATAAAAATAAAATAAAATAAATAAATAAAATTTGACAGCTCCCATTTTTATGCTGTCACAGATCAGGTATCATTTAAAGAAGTTAAAAATATGGGAGTGGCTTTGATAGTTGTAACAAGAAAAGAGAAAATCAGACAGAGGCTAATAAAGTCATCACCACTAGTGCCAGAAAAACTGAGGTCCTAAGTACTACTGTTAAAAACTGTTGTCAGCCATATGTGATGACAACAGTAGAAATTGTTGACCCTTCTAACTTAAAGCAACACATTCTTTTTTTCTAACCATTCATCTGAAGCTTCAGTGTTACAGTCTCCACTTCTATCCTTAGAACTTTGAATTCAGTCTGCCATATTACCATATCTGTCATTTTCATGCTAAGCTAGAGCTCTCAGAGGAATAATTATTTTAAGACCTCTGATCCAAACCAACACATAACCTCACATCTGCCCTGAATCATCATCTCACACCAGCCCTGAAGTCCAAAGGTGAATGGGGCCTAATCCCAAGGTAATTTTGGAAGTTCTCAGAATTTTAGATATTAGGGGTACTGTGTCCTATCCAGACAGATCCTACATATCCTCACCTTTCCTTATTGTTTGTTCAGATGCTGCAGTGACTGACCCTCAGTGACAAACCCTTAGAGCCCCAAATGGGATGTCTCAGTTCACCTTTTGGTGTGTGAGAAGAAACAAGAATCTTGGGACAGAACTAAGGTCAGCTATTTCAGTGAACGGTCAGGTGATGACACCAAACAAATATAAAATGATTCTGAAAAAGATTTTACTGAATTTTTCCCAAAGATAGAAAAGGAAGCAGACATACAGAAAAACAGGAGGGAAAAAATACATACAGCAAGGACATAAAATATTGTCCTGAAGTGAAATTACACATACCCAAACTTCAGATTATGAGGCAAATAAAAATTGACTTGTAAAGGTATTAATTGTGAAATTAATCCCGCAGTCCTAAAATAAGAATCAAAATTACTGAATCATTAAGTGAAAATCATGACAGAAGTTATGAAATGTTTCTTGTAGTGCTGGGAAAAATGATTTCAAAGTGTTTAGAACATCTGCATAAAATAAAGAAACAATATTATGGCTTCAAAAATTAAATATTAATTACTCCAGGAAAAAAAAAGTTTCTGGAAAACACAAAATAATGTGGAAAAATTATGCTTTTTTTGCCTTCTCCTTCACAACTGAAAAAAAATTCTAGTGTACAAAAGCAAAAATGGAGAAAGCAATTTAGAGAACATTGTTGTGTCTTGAGCCCCATTTTGTGCTTTTGGTAAAAATAAGTCCATGGTGTCCTGAATTAGAATTGCTGTGATTTTATTGATCTTCTTACAATCTTGAAATAAGTAATACTTATTTGTCAATCTTATTTATCATAAGAGTCTACTTCCTATATATAAATATTCAATGTAAAGTGTAAAATGACATCCTATATGTAGGATGCTGTTTTACACTTTACATCTAATGCAAATAAAACACAAAATGGTTGTAATTGCATGTAACTTTCAGCTCTTTGGAAGAAATTAATTTGCATTGAAATTTTTGTCTTTCATAAGCACCTAGAAATAGTAATGATCTTAATTTATATGATCAACACTAATAAAAAGATAACCTGGCATTTAAAATGTCAATAATGTTTTTCACAGGGTAATAATATTTCCTGCAGTTATATTGTAAATGAAGTCTAATAGATCAATAGAGGTAGTTAATGTAAAATTTTCTCTGAGTGCAAGTTCCATTTTACATTATTCTAATGAAAAATGAAAGTCATTTGAGAAGACAAATTGTATGTGTTTTTAGTTTTGCCCCACATACGTATAATAACCTGCTTGAATATATGAGCAAACTGTCATTGCAACTCCTAAATATTTAATATGATTTTCTCACAATCTGTTCCAAATCATCTAAATATATTTAACATGTTGTCTTGGTTTAGGGCAAATTTGGGAGGAAACCTCCGAAGGGGGTTCCCCTGGAAAGCAAACACAAACGGCCCCGCCGCCAGTCTGGGAAAAACTTCCTCAGAGAAAAGTGAAAAAACCCTATTTATTTAACAAACAAAATACCTACAAGCACAAAGAATGAATAATATGAAACAATAAAAGGAACAATGAAATAATAAAAACCTCTCACGGCTCTGAAAAGAGCTTCTTCTTTCCCTGGTTCACTCAGAATCAGTCTTAAAGTACAGAACTCAATATACAGCACAAACAGAATGGACGATTGGGGATACAAGCATCATAAAGTCACCCTAGGACATATGTATTTACATATTCAAACATATATACAGAATTCAGTGGGGTGTAAGTAGTATTTTTTTAAACAGATTATTTCACAGAACCACAGAAGGGTTAAGGGACCTTAAAGATCACGTAGTTCTTACCCTCCTGCCATGGGCAGGGATCCTTTCACTCTGTGCATCCAATCGGGAACCATTTTGCATAAGTGTTGCCTTATCTGGTGCTCTTCACCCAGCGTATATCTTTGCTCCAGCCTTTTCCCTCTGTCACTGGGATTTTGGTTTCTTAAAGGACAGTCTTGCTAACAAAGACTGAGACAAAGGAAACCTTTTATACTGGGGCCTTTTCCAGGTCCCCATCTTGCTGAGCAATGGGCTCACATTTTCTGTAGTCTATCTTTAGTCACCTATGTGCTTATACAAGTTTTTGTTTACTTTGACATCTCTGACCAGATGCAACTCCATTTAGCATTTAGATTTCCTAATTTCATCTCTGGGTGCTCTGGTGTTTCTGAATTCCTCCCATATTATCACACCCTGCTTGCTTCCTACCCTAGTATGATTCCCTTTACCTGAGTTTGATGAGGAGCTCCTTGTTTATTCACACAGGCACCTGCTATCCTTGTCTACTTTGTATTTATTAGAACTGTTGGACACCCCTAACTGTCAGTTTGTATAAGCATGCAAGCTGCAAGCTCTGTTTTTTTCTTTTATTCCTTCTGGACAACATTTTGTTCATCTGAAACATTTAGAAGCCTCTTTTCCAAAATTCAAATTTGTGAAGGTGAATGGCTTTTTTTCTGGCACAAGGAGAAGACTGATCTCAATAGTTTATTCATACATTCTTCAGGCACGATTCTTCTGTTTTATTAGGAGGTGTTACAGAATTAAATACAGTTTGTGCTAGGTGTACAGTGACTCAGAACCCTGCATAAATTAGAGTCTATTGTGCTGTGTCTTGTCACAGGAAGGAAAAGCAGCAGTGAGCTTTCAGGTGCTTTTAAACATTGTTTGTTCAGCATGAAAGAACTGATCTAAAGTGCAGTGGTGTCAGTGTTGCTTGTATATTTTTGTCTTTTGGAAAAGATAACTGTATCCAATTATAACCTAGCAGTGATGTTCATCTTCACACAAGGTATGAAAACACGTAACCACAGCAGCATCAGTGACAGAGTGAGTAGTTTAACCTTGGTGTGTGTTCTTCTACACCCACATCTCAGAACAACCGGCTCTCTACGAGATACCTTAGTCACCTGCAGTCACACTATAGATATAATACAGAAGAGCTTGCAGCAACAGCACCTTCAGTGAAAAGCTCTCTCAGGACTTTTGACGTGTCTCCATTTAAAGCATAGTGTTGCAAGGAGATTTGGAAGATACAGCTTCCTTTTTTGCCCTCCATGTATTAATAATGCTGTGAAAAAAATTATTTCCAATTCAGGAGATGTTTCTTCCCTTTTTCCTTTCTGCTATAACCATTCTGCTTATGTCTCTTGTAGAGAGAATAGAAATATTAAATTATTAAAGTATTTATTTTTTTGAGATATTATTCTACTTACTGCTAGAACCCTCCATATAATTTGCTTAGAAATCTTTAACACGAAAAAATGAGCAGTTTGAATCAGATTTTAAAATTACTAGACAAAATAATTTTTAGATTTTAGTTATAAATATGTATGTATGACAATAGTTTTGGTCATAATCCAAATCTGAGGTAAATGTTCCACCTTCCCTTTTGAAAATGTGTCCTAATGATACCAGCTATGAGATATTGCATAAAATTAGCATTCTCCAGAACAGATGCTTTTGTCTGTGCTACAACACAGAGTCAACATGGGCAATAAAAAATGACATCACCTCAACTAACTTTTATATATATATCTTGACTAATAAGATCCTTTCCTGGGAGTTAGAAGACATTCATTAACACTAGGTTGATAAGATCAGCCCCTTTTCTCTCCTTAGAAATTGTTAATAGAGACACGAGTCCTGTTTTGAAGGAAGGGACAGTCCTTAAGGTTGTGTTTGATTCTAAACATACGATTTAATGCCTATGGCTATTTTCCAGCTCAGGGAAAGCACTCTTGCAGAAGGAGCTGCATATCCAGCTAGCTGTAGAAATATTTCCCTCTTAGCTCTTTCAGAAGTGGACTGATCACTAACACAGAGCCAGTGGCATTTGAATTGCATTTTCCTGAGACAAGTTTTTCATGTGCCTTTTACAGTTCAAAGCATTTAACATAATGAAAGAGTGATGCCTTTAATGAGAGGGCAATAGCACCATGTGTTGTCTTAGGGCACAGCGTGAGGGTAGTGGTGATGTGAGTGGAGTTCTGTTCAGACAGAACAGAGAACCATGGCAGGTGGAAGAAGTCAAGCACAACACATTCATAGTATGTGTTTGAGACAAAATGTGGAAGTTATTCTGCCAATTCCACCGTGATTTACTCCCAGAAGTAATTAGGGGACCAGTGCCCTAAAGAGAAAAGGGGAGCAAGGCAAGCAGACAGTGAGAAAATATAGATCCTATCTATACCACTAAGTTAAACATCCTACCTCTGTGTACCATTACTTCATATTATCAAGTTCTGTGAGAACAAATGCCCTGTTTAAGTAGATTACACTATGAAGAAAATTAACTCCACCCAGGCCAAAAACCACCCTGACAGAATGTGAGACAATTTTGTATAAGTAAGAAATATTACTTACTTTATTTTATATAAGTAAGAAAAAAAAAAAAAAAAACCAAAGAAAATATAAGCAACTGAGAATCCCCTCCCTAAATCCTACAATGTTCTCAAATATGAGTGAAAGATAAGATAATATTTTGGCTCATTTTTCAATTACAGTAATAAAATTTACTTCAAAGGGGGATATCCTCTAAATACATTTGAATTGAAAATTTTCTCCTCTATGGGCAAGAAATTATGGTTTCTCTGTTGTCATTGTGCATCTTAAGCAAATGAAAGAATCCATTTTGTGTTTTCTAACAAACTTTTCCTACATGAACAGATGTACCAGAAGTATTTGTGTTTTCTAAAAGAGATAGAAAGATAAAGGTTACTAACTGATTACAGATTTTATAGTAATTTAAAAACATTGACTGTCTGAGACAGTGTATAATATATCTGAATTTTTCAGTGTTTGAGGGTTGTTGAAAAATAAAATTGGTTAAAAAGTGATGTTATAGGCTAAATTTTCACCTAAGGACAGGGTCACCAAGTTGTAGTTCAAGGAAAGAAAAATGCTTCAGTTATTGTCCAGTGTAATTGCAAGTAAAATATTTTGTAGTTGTCTTTCATAGGAACAAATTACTGACTTTTACCCAGGCTTTAGTAGTCAAATATTGATAAAGAGTAAAATGTTGGCTCCTTTCTTGCTACTGGTCAATTTACCTATGGTGTGAAGGTTCACAACGTATGTACAAATACAAAAAAAACCCAAAAGCACAAGAAACTAACCAAACAAATGCAAACAAACAAACAAAACCTAAATCTCTCTCATTTGAACAATTTTCCTACAGGCATATAAAATTCAATTCACTGTAATTCATAAAATGACCAAACAAGGAAACAGAACACCAAGACAACAACATTTTGACATTTCAAAGGTTATTGTAGAACATCTGCAAGTCTCTTAAATATCTCTCTGAACTTGGCTGAACTTTGAATGAAGTTTCTTTGTAGAACTGTCAGTAAGCAATTTGACATAAAGATATTCTTAATATAAAATGAATCAGTTTACCAATAATTAGGTTAAAGTCCCATCTTAGAAGTGCTCTGTTAAATAGAGATAAATTTTCTTGTATTCTTTAATATTATTTCCCTTTTGTTTGCCTTCTTAAAATTATAGAATAGGTTGGGTTGGAAGGTACATTTGAACATCATCTAGCTCAAACCCCTGCAAAGAACAGTGGCATCTCTTGAAAAAAGACCAAAAATTCTCTCACTACAGATAGGGCAGCTTTGACTTCATCATGGTAGTTCATGCAACCTCAATTAGTTGTCTTAACTAGCACACTGATTCAGCAGCTGTGCAAACATAATACTTATAAGAAGTCTTGCTTTTTTATACTTTTCCTAATTTTCATAATGGAAAATTTTCATTGCCTTTCCATCCCCCTTTCAACAGACTTTCTGGAATGTTTCCATTTCTTGGGATATTGGCCCACAGACCCAATACTTTAATGGTCATGATTTGGTGGAATAATATGAGAGCTCCTTTTACCTTTCTAAATTACAAAAATTTCTGGCATCCTATAGACCTTGCATCTTGCAGTCCATTGCTAGTTCCTACAATTGTTGAGCACAAATTACAAAGAAAATCTTTCTTTATGTACTTCTGCAGTTCTAAATCCACCATTTTGTTTCAGTCTCACAATTGCTATTGCTACTGGTAATAATAGTAAATCAGCATTTTCTCTGATTTGCATTCATACTATGATGTCCAGGTGTTAGACTCTTTTTAACATCCTCTACTCTCTGTCAGATGATGTGGGACAAAAGGTAATTAAAATAATTAGAAAAGTTCAAGTATGAGATTTGTGTTAAATATCACAGAAAATCCCACTCTGCAGTAGGATATTGATATGTTAATTAGCTTGTACTTTCACTAAAAGAAAATGTTAAATAAGGTCTCCCCACACTTTATCAGCAGAACAGCTTGAACAATGCTTATCCTTAATCTAAGAAATACTTTCATGAAATAATTCTTTGGGTTTATTACCTAATTTTTATGGGAATAAAGTTTTATATTTGACAAAAGTAAGTAAAATTCTTATTAGATTTAATGTTTGAACAGAAATATTTCTTCTTAGTTTTATAGAGCGGTCCTCATAGTGCTTTGGCTAAAAAAGGGAGATAGGAATTTGAAAATAATTTAGACATGAGCCTGGGAATTTCAGACCCTTGTTTATTGAAATTAAGATAAACCAAGTTTCAAGGACTACTCTTTGACCTGCCACTTCATGCTGATCTGTTCCATATTAGATATTTGTCTGCAATTGAGATAAGAAATAAATTTATAATGCAATCAGTTTTGTTATTGTAAAGTCCATTCTCATTCATTTAAAGAGAAATTTAGAATGATTTTTTTTTTCTGAAACCTTAGAAGGAGACAGTGCTATTGTCTATGCACACGGCTCCTGTTCCATTTAAGAAACAAAGTTCCAAAATTATCCCATGTTGTTTTAGTTACATTTCTCTTATTTATTTTGTGTCTTTAATGTGTTTGCTTCTGCTTGTTTCCCTTTAACTTAGTCCTTTGGCTCCTTCATATATAAGAAAAATTTCCTCAAACAATACTCAATAAAATATCTATGACTAAATATGGTTCATGGATTAATCATTTCATTGATTTGATATATGCTTGAAGATTCACTTTATTATCAATTGCCTCTGCAGCAGGTTACCTGGTATGTAAAAAAAAATCAGATGTTTTTTCAATTAATTAAATAAAAGGTTGCTTAATTATCCCACACCCACACCAGCTCTTATTTATTAGAAAATGTGATCTGAATCTTAGATTGCACAGGACATGTGAATGGAGCTTAACAGCCTTGGGAAACAGTGGGCATCTGGCTGGGATCAGAGATTCCTTTCACCACTGCAGCAGCTGCCATGTATAACCAGCATGCTCACACCATTGAACATACACTTGTATGCCTTTGCTCTGTGACTGCCATTTTCCTCTAAGAAAACACATAATCTGTGTCTGAATATCTCCTCTGTGTGTACTCAAGTTGGTAGGGGGGTGGCAAAGCTAAACAAATTCCAACAACTTTGATTTAGTTTTTGTTTTTATTTATAAATAATCCACTGAGAACTGCAGTATCTGTGGACTCATCTAGTTCTGAAGCAAAGCAGCAGCTGGTCTTGATTGTAGAAATAAACGTGTTTCAAAATATTTCAATATTATTGTATCTCAATATCCAAATAATTTTTGTCCAAAGGTAGGCTGGATGTAATTGAGAAAGATTTTTCTTTTAACATGGCTGCTACCCCATGTCTTTCAAAATATAGCACCAGGTTTTCTGTGACCCTGAAGTTCTTCAGGCCAAACTGTTACACAGTATATACAAAAAAGATGCTTGAAAAATTCAGTAAATGACAGAAGAGAGCCAAAATTTCTCTTTTGCTGCCAGTTCACTTACACCAAATTGCACACTTCTCTTCTTAAAATAGGTATGCTTAGAATAGATAAAGGCTTTATTTTTCAAATTTCAAAAATTTCAGCAAATTTCAGTAAATTTCAAAAAATCTGAAATTCAATGGACATCGTTGGCTAATCTGTCAAATTACACTAGAATATAATATGGTTGTGTAACATACTGCATCCACTTTCCCCTTCCCCCAGACTTTTCACCAAATCTGGGACGGGTTTTGCCTTATTTGATGAAACTGAAAGAAACTTGAGGGATTGTTTTTTTTGTTCTTTCAGTCTCAAGTCACTCAAAATAGTAACTGAAATGTGAGATTCACTTCAAGATCGATGGACAGTTTTACTGAAATGTTACGGAGTGCTAGATTGTGAAAAAGAAACACCTAAAAGTAAAAGTACAATATGATAGCATTTTTCTTGAGAGTACTATGAGTCAAGAACTGAGGTCCAAGGGGAAAAATACTCATGGTCAATTACAATCACTAAAAGAAAACAAGCCTGGGAGATGGACATACCTGTTCTCAGGGACAGCAGCAAGGAGCAAGCCTTTAATGTATACAATTCTCTGGGGTAATAAAGATCAGACACAAGTGGAATTTGTTGAGCAGTGTTGACAGGGAAAGTAATTAGACAGTGAAGCAAACAGATGAAAAACTTCCAAACAATTTCATGGATATCCTGCTCTTGACTATCTTCGGATGAAATTAAGAAAAGCTTGGTCTACTCATAAATTCATTCTGCTTAAATAAGGACCCTACTGGCTGCACACCAATATTCTTCAGAGAATCAAATACTTCAGAAATGTTCAGACACATGACCTCTCATCTTGGTATTTTTTAAAGAAATTCAGTAATTTCCCAGACAATTTTCTGTGAGACACAGGGGTGAGGGAAATTTTGTACAGTTTGGCAGAGCATCAGTGTTGCTTTGTTTCCCAGCCTTCAGCCTTGGAGTCAGAAATTTCATGTAAACAAAATAATGTTTACAGAACTTTTTATCATGTTTTTACATACCTTTCTGTGAAAGGACAATTAATAGACACTTTCTGTGACCAGTGAAGTTGAAGAGGTTGAACCTCAGTCTTCTAATCTGGTCTCCTTTTTAAAAATCTATATAAGCTGTAAAAAAAATTAAACTTCCTCTTTTTCCCGCTTCGACTTCTTGGTGATCACTGTGTCTCCCTCAGGACAGCATTACACTACACATCAGCATGGCTGAACTTGCTTTAAAAGTCTATGGCAGCTAAGAGCTGCCAAACTAAAACCCACTGGTTTGGAGGAATCATATGTGATGTCTCACCCTAAAGGGAATGGAAGAACTCAAGATTTTTAAATGCTCATGGCTGAAATGAATGACAAAATTCAGAGGGCCCAAAAAACAATCATAAAGTTTTATTAGTAAATTATACAAGTGGAATGGAAATCAGTGTGATTGGTCCCTGACCTATTATGTAAGAAAATGGTAGAAGGTTTTGGATAAAACACTAGAGTGAAAGGGAAGAAAGAAAGGAAGAAAATAATTCAAAATGGAGGAGCGAAGAAGAGGAGGGAGAGAGACACACACAGACACTCACTCACAGAGACAGAGAAGGAAAAAAGGAGAATATTGATAAGGGAGGAGAGGAGA
>VZUI01063110.1:0-37947 GCA_013401135.1 Cettia cetti | reverse complement strand
GAAGGGAAGGGAAGGGAAGGGAAGGGAAGGGAAGGGAAGGGAAGGGAAGGGAAGGGAAGGGAAGGGAAGGGAAGATGGCGGTTCAGCAGCTAAAAGGTTTGGATATTCATGTGCAGCTTCGAGAACTGCCTCACAAAAAAAAATCTTCAGAGTGCAATGTCCCAAGCACAGACATTTCACTGGGAGACCAGAAAGTGATTAAATGAAAGCATGATTTCAAGTATTCATTATCTTTTCTCTTCCACAGAAATTTTCTTTTGCTAAGCAAAGGACTTATTTTCTAAGAATTAACTAAATACAGAGAAGAGGAAGATCAATCCTACAATACAAGGTACACTCTGGAAAATCCTGATTACCAGTCCCATTGTCCACAAAACAGAATGAGGAGGTCATGAGTTTATAAAAGGAAGCTGTTCATGCCTATTAGGAGGAGTCTGTCTTAAAACAGGTAATGGCTTCTTTGCAGAATAAGCAGAAGATAAGTCTGTTTAAGGAAGACTTTGGTAGATGCACTTTCTCTTCATTCCTAGAGCTCTCTAGGAACATAACAACAACAAAAAAACCACCAAAACATGTGAGTAGAGAGAGCTGAGCAATAAATAGAAAATTTTCCTACTAAAATTATTACTAGAATTTCTTGGTTAAGAGTTTTAACTGAAAGAAGGCTGAGAGAAAGTTTGATACAAGCCCTGTGCAGCCTGCAAAATATCCATTTCTAACCAGACTTAATACAACACCAAAACCAAGTAGAGAAGCTATCTCCTGAAATAAGACAAGCTGGCAGAGACATCTAATTATACTCTGTAGCACTTTACTATTTACACAAAACAATTTTTTAAAAAACCCACTCCCAGTTTTCTTACAGGAAATTAAAAGCCCTGATTATACAATCAGCAGTAGCAACACAAATGTTACTATTTGGACCATGAGAAGCATTTTACAATTATAAGGGGGGAAAGTGACACAAAGAAAAAAGTATTTATCCTGGCTCTATCTTTATTTCAAAAATATTGTCATATTACATTCACTGAAAGTGACAAAGTCAAGTACTAAGAAACTAACTAAATCAGAATCTTTGGCTAAGCAGCTGTTATTTAGCTCTGTAAATGACAAAAAAATATTTATACAGATTTGCAATAACAAAATGATACACTATTTCTTTCTACTGAAGCCTCAACTCCAGGCAGATGAGACAATGAGAAGGATATAAGCTGCTCAAAGAGCAAGAAAATAATGTATTTTGTTTTATCCTGATCATTTGGGGATGCTACACTACCCAGACTTCCTATTGCCTTCAGAACTGTTAATCTCCTTTTAAGAAGACACTTTTCTTCACTACATCATTCAAGCATCAGTGCATGTTATCTTCTTATCTGTCCTGTGGAACAAGAACATACTTTTCCCTCTGCATAAATAAAGGCAGTGAATCACTGATGGAGCTGGGGACAGAATTTCAGAACTTGTGAATTCAGAATTTCAGAATTTCGTCTCCAGTCACAATTTTACAGACTGCTCATTCCTGTAGTTCACAGATGGACTTATCATGTAATATTCCCACATACCTCAGGAGAAATGGTAAGTAAGAGTGCTATTTTGCCATAAATAACATCAAAAGGCAGACAACTTGCAATTTTAGTGGCCATCCATGCAGAGGTTGTTTTAGTTAATCCTCTAAAAAGAAGTGAGGCTCATATAGAGCGTCCTTTGTATATCACTCATCTAATTCATAAGATCAGCTTTCCTATCCTTGTAATCCCTGGCTTCCCTACACACATGGTGAGACACGGCACTTTCAGACTACAGCTCCGGCATCTTGTCTTCACTCTTTCCAAACTTTTTGAGTCCTGTTCATCTGTTAATCTATTTTAAATAAATAAAAAGCCCTGCCCTTCTTGGAGAAGTGATACAACTTTCTTCTTCCAAGTGATACCACTTCCTCCCTCCTTCCCAGTAAAGCACTGTACACTGCTGACAGAAGGTGTGGGGCCAGATTTTGATAAGAATATTTGTGCTCAGGCAGTGTTTTGAAAAGCTGCCAAAATTCTGCAGACAACAAAAGCAACAAGAGAAACAGACTGTTTTCAGTCTTTTGTAACTTAGCTAAAAAAAAAGCAACTCTGGGATTTCAAGTAACAAAGAAAAAGCACTTTTTGGCTTTGCAGTTATCTCTGCTGATTTCCAAAGGCCTGGAGTAGATAATGGACTTAATAGAGGTACAAAAATTTTTCTTAATGAAAAGTGTTAGACAACCTAGACAAGAATAAAAGGACATCAACTGCAGACTCTTGATGCCCTTAAAAAATAATTAAAAGTGTAGTTCATCAGACAGCTGCAGTCTGAATTCAAGCAGTAGCCATGGGCCAGATAATGTACAAATCCCAAATTCACCTCAGTGAAATGATACTTCCACACCTGCAATGTTGACCTCATTTCTTCCTTTCCCATCTCATACTGTTCCTGTCTATCAACTATGTGCAATTAAATTAAAGTTGTCTGAGGCCATATCATTTCTTGCATACAGTTCATTTCCCCCCCCACCCCAGCCCAAGGATAAGGCAGGGAAAGCAGAAGGAACCAGCTACAAGAAGAGAGACAGTCTCTGAATTGGTAGCTACTAAAAGTGCACCCACTGCCTCTGAAAACCAGCAAAATTTTCATCCCAAGTGTTGAACTACAAAGAAAACTTCACAAAGACATCTCCATGAAGGTTTCTATGGAAAATATTCCACAATGCAGCTTCAAACAGCTTGGCAGGGGGAGTGGAGGGAGGGAGAGGGGGAAGGCAGGGAGGTGTCACGCAGTCAAAGACTCCAAACTTTATGTAACATGTGACACTGAAATCTCCTTGTTCTGGCGCCCAAAATACTAAACACAGTGAGAAAGCAACACCCTCACTAGAAAACGTGGACTACAGAAGATGATGATTAATTGTTTTAGAAATGCATATGACTGACTTTACAGTAATTCTGTCAAACCATCACAGAGCCATCTTTCTTCAAAACTTTCATTACTTAAATGTTTTCAACAGGTTCAATTTGGCTCTGAACTGTAGGGAATTCACTGCTCTGAAATTTCAATATACCATTAGATTGTCCTAAAAGAGATAGCACTGTTGCTAATGACTCAAGAGGGATTTGTGTTCCACTGCACATCTAGTCATACCATGGGACAGGGACAAAATATACATCTTTAGCCTAGAAACTCCTCTTGAAATTCAAGCACCTCCCCCCAGTGTCTGACTTGCTACTTGAATTAAACTTATTTTGCTAAGCATAGACAGAAGGCAGTCTCTGATACAGCTATGATTTGGTTTATTACAGTCTTTGAGAACTGTGATCAAGGTCTAGCTTCCCTGAAAATAAATTTGGCATGTTGAATATCCAATTGAATAGGACCAGGGAGAATGGCTTTAAACAGAAAAAGAAAAGGTTGAGATAAGACATGAAGATATTCTTTGCTGGGAGGGTGGTGAGGCACTGGAACAGGTTGCCCAGAGAAGCTGCTGATGCCCCATTCCTGGAAGCATTGAAGGCCAGGTTGGGTGAGGATTTGAGCAGCCTGGTCTAGTGGAAGGTGTCCCTGTCCATGGCAGGGGGATTGGGACCTGATGGTCTTTAAGGTCCCTTTGAACACACACCATTCTATGATTCTATGCCAAAGAAATTGGCAGGCACAGAAGTGGCACAGCTGGACACAGACACAATGTGGGTGTGGCTAAATGCTATATAGCTGCTCCCCTTATGGCAACCAGTGGCCCACATGTAATGATGGGGACAATAAATGGGTATGTCCAAGTATGTCCATTATCCCTCTCATAAACATTCACCACCAGTGGGATGGGAAAGAAAATCTATGAAACCCTATGCAAGAGGAAATCACTTCTCATTCTTCACATCAAGCACAGAAATAATTTAGTCAATAGAATATTTAGTCACAAAAGAGACACAGGCTCTTTCTTTAGACTAATACATCCAAGAAAAAAAAGTAGCTGATGTTTAACTGTGCTTTCAACATGTACTGATGAGTACAGCTGAATCCTCTTTTGGAAGGATGGGATGAACTCTACTAAAACAACAAAGATAGAAAATGTTGTTTCACCCACTGTCATCACTTCATTAGACTTCTCCCTATTGTTGAAAGATATAAAGCTTTTTTCCTCTAATGAGTATTATTTTGTGAGTCATTAGGCTGCTTGCTTTGCAACTCAGAATCCTACCTGTGATTGTACCACAGGCCTGACTTGAAGTAATATGATAAAGATCACAGACTGGAGTGGGTTGGAGGACTCCTTAAAGACCATTGAGGTCCTTGCTATGGGCAGGGACATCTTCCACTAGATCAAGTTGCTCCAAGGCCATCCTATCTGGCCTTGAACACTTACAGCGATGAGGCATCCACAACTTTTCTGGAAAACCTACACTAGTGCTTCACCACCCACATTTCTTTCTAACATCTAATCCAAACCTGCCCTCTTACCATTTAAAACCATTGCCTCTTGTCCTGTTACTCTCTGCCTGTATAGAAAGTCCCTCTCTCTCCATTTAGTAAGCCCCCTTAAGGTACTGTAAGGCTGCAAAAAAGTCTCCTTGGAGCCTTCTCCATGCTGAACAACCCCTGCTCTCACAGCCTGCTCAATTGTAGGGAAGGTTTTCCATCTTCGTGGCCCAGCTCTGGAGCCACTCCACAAGCTGCACAACTTAGTGCTGAGGACCCCAGAGCTGGACGCAGCTCTCCAGGTAGGGTCTCAGGAAGGCAAAGGAGTGGGAGAACCACCTCTCTCTCAGCTTTCTGGCCACATTGCTTTTGATGCAGCCCAGGATGCAGTTGGCCTTCTGGGCTGCAAGTGCACACTGTTGGCTCATGTCCAGCATCTCATGTCCAGCTTTTCACCCACAAGAATCTCCAAGTCCTTCTCTGCAGAGCCACTCCCAGTGACTTCTTCTCCCAATGTACACTCTTATCTGGGGTTGCCCTGACACAGGTGCTGGACCTTGCACTTGGACTGTGTGGACAAAGCACCTCTCTTCATACCCTTTTGTTCTCCTTGCAAAAGTTGATGCAGGTAGGAGGCAGCACCGTGGGATCTGTCCCAACCACTCGCCCTAGCCTGCCTGGGTAGACAGTGGAGAAAAGGTTAGAAAACCCTTTTCTTTGATATACTTATATATCTCATGTATTTTTATTTATTCTTTGATATATTTATAGAATAGAAATATTTGATGTGCTTTATTGTGAAGTGTTTAAACCAGACCAGACATCATCCTAATGGTGCCTATTTCTTTCTGCTGATTATAAAGAGCAAGTGACTGGTTCAATATTAGGAAATATGAATATTAGCTGTGACTGTCATTTTTGCTGGTCTAGACTCATTTCTGCTTTGCCTTTTTTATTCTGTTTGTTTTTCTTTGCCAATTCTCTCTCTGAGTTACAAACTCCAGTATCTGATATTCATGCTTACCAAATGTCAGTTGGATTCTCTGCGTGAAAAATACCATATCTTAGTTAAATAAAATAAAACAAGCAAACAATAAACAACCAAACAAACCACCCTCATCATCACTCCCAACCAAATTCACAAATACAAAAACTAATTTTGAGTGTAACATTTAGAGGCAGAGGTTAGGTTATGGTAAACTTCACGATATATTTTGATCAAGACAAATGAAAGCCAGTTCTGACAGTGAAAATCCAAGCAGATGACTTGTTTTTGCAGAATTCTGTCTGCATACGAATTGCCAGAAAGATTGATGCTGCACCCAATGCAGGGATTAGAGTCACTGCAAGACAGTGATAAATAAATAAAAAGACCTAGGCTTTATTTATTACTACCCATTGTAGGTATTCATCATTATATTTCCAACTCCTGGGATTTTTCATGTACATTATACATGTTCATTTCTCCTTTGCTTCTAGATTGCCTGGCTACTTCCTCCCTTTGAAGATGAATAAGGAAAATGGTCCATAGGAAAGATCAGACTCAAATCACTTATTTCTTACACTCTTCTTCTTTAATAAAGTGTACTAAGACTGGGATTGAAGTAGCTGAAAATAGTATTTGTAGGTATCTTGGTGGTCTGGCCTCAGCAGATTCGCAAACAACAACTGTAACTTGTTTTTATCTGAGGTCTCTACACATTCAGAAGGAAGTGACAGTATCAATGCCCACATTTGATGGTTAAAGAAAGTGAGAACAGGAAGGGGAGAATATAATGGTTATCCACAAAAATACATGCAAAGAATTAACAGAACTACACTAGACCTCCCTGAAGAAGAAAAAAATATTTTGTTGTTTTATATATGCTTCGGTGATTAAATCGAATTCTCTTGGTTTGAAAGACAAGTGTCTGATAAGGAAGGCAGGAGCCTCCCTTGGAATGAAAAATATAAACCCCTTCCCTCTGAATTATAATTTTGAAATTAAGGGGCTCTCAGGCAAAGATATGAGAATAGGAGTAACAGTTCTTTACTAATATCTATTAAAAAAAGAAACAAAAGGAGAACTCCTAAAACCCCAACACAAATAGATCTGAATTATTTTTCAGAAAAAAATCTGCTCTAAAAATCTCAATAACAAAAAATTCTGAAGAGCTGGAAATCTAAGATTAACTTGGTCAATGGTTAAAAATACATTCTCTAATTTCTTGCTCTTTCTCATCATTAGAAATATTACATGGGCCAAGCAAATGAGCTGATGGATTGACTAGTTAAAACAATGTGATTTTAAACTCTTTTCAAAATGTACAGTCATATGTCTAATAAGGCCAAGAATGTCGAGTACTCCTGCTGGGGACAGCCAGCCTTTAATCTCGTACTTAAGATCACTGCAGGCAAGCTTAAGAAAGCTGTCAGCCTTCACACACTCTCACACGCTGGAAATACAGTTGTACGCTCAAAAGGGAAGTGTGCGGACATCCAGCATATGAGAGCAATGAAGAGACACACGTAACAACATCCCAGTCCAGCCCATTTGGTAAAAGTTGCATCTAGCAGGATGTTTAAAAATGAACTGTTTGTTCCTTAAAGTAAACCACTGGATCATTAAAGCAGAGTTTTAAAAATAGCTTTTTCTAACATTCAAGAATTTACATTTTATGTCATTCTGTATTTACAAGCAGCTTTCCTAGCAAAACATCAATTTGACATTAAAAAAACATTCATATCAAAGGAATGATATGCAGAATGATCACTGAGCATCAGTGAGCAGAAAATAATTTTAAAAATAAGTCTGAATATTCTAGCTATTTAAACATGTATTTTTTCTGAGAAAAAAAAGAGTAACATTAATATTACATGGATGACTCCTCCAGATGCTACCAGTTGTTAGGTGAAAGTATGTGTTTCTGTACACATACAAATGTAACACAGAAGACAAAATTAATACAGGAGATAACAGAGAAACAGATCACTTAACCTTTTTTAATATCTCTGATTAATGCTAGAAATGTACATACTGCCTTACAGTTCTTAATCCAGCAAACCAAAACAGGCAAAGATAAAACCAAGTTTTTAAAGGTTTGAGTTTTTTCCCCTCTAATAGTTATCAAAGTAGATTATGAGCAAAATAAAGGAGCAAAATCAAGGTAGACTATGGATAGTATCATTCAGTAGGCTATGAGCACAATAAAATTGAGATGATCAAAAATATACAAAACCAATTATCTTCCCACACCACCCAGAATACACTGCACAATGAATTTAAGATTAAATCTGAACCAGAGATCAGACCATGGTTTATATTTCTTTTAACTCAGCATACAGCTGGTTTTGAAAAGGATTGTGGGCTGGAGGTAAAGGTGTTTTAGATGGAAAGCAGGCACAATGCTAAACAATGAAGATTGGTAATGGACTGTGCAGTAAATTGCACTCATAACCTCACAAAAATACTGCACTAAAGACTTGTTTCTAAAACATATGCCTTAAAATTATTTGAGACAACCAATCAAGTTGATACATGAAAAGGAAATTTCCATTCATCAATCTGATTATCCTACTTAGCTGACTCCATCACTGGATCCCATATCACTATTCATCAGCAGTTTGTTTAAGGAAAGGCATTTGTCCTCAGACCCACTTTAATGGTTTTAATATTTTCTTACAACAAACTGATTACCCATTACCAGTTAATGCAGTAAGATCATTTAAATCCATGATTCTGTTTACGCTTTCCCTTCCAGACTCAAAGGAAAAGTTAGCCACAGTTCTCACTTGTAACTAACTATTCAGCCCCCAAAACAGATGGAAAATTGGTTATTACGGAATAGGACTTAAGCAGATTCTTAGATATAAGATATATATACACATCTACAAGGAAAATTCAGTAACTAAGGGTACAGTTATACCTCTAATAACTCAGTATTAACCACACACACACACAAAAGGCTAATTAAATTAAAGGCAAGCCAGTGGAAATGGATAATTAGAAAACAACCATGATCCAGAAGATGCTGTCAACTTTCAGCTGTAGTGACTCACAGAATACTGACAGAAAGCAGTCAACCCCATCCACCAATTACACATCTGTTTAAAAACTGTAATGAAGACATGGCCTTTCTAACCAACATTAATGTCCAAACAATTTTCTCCTCTTTGAGATAAAGCAGGGATGCCACTACATGTCAATTCATCTCAATGACTTTTTTGGGGGTGAAAAAGAAGAGTGGGAAAAACAGAGAACAAAAAAGTCCTCACATGCTCCTCTGCTGGCAAAATATGTCAAAAACACCTAACACCCCTAAAATTCCCTAAAATTTTCCATGCATGCCCAATGCAGATAAATGCACAGATATATACATTTAGCATGCACAGATACATACATATATGTATGTATACAGTCTATATGTCTATAGAAGGCCCCATGTATGCACATAATACTAAAAAATCTCAAACTATAAATATCTACAAAACCTAATGTGCTGGTTTGGGCTGAGATGATGTTCTTCACAGTAGCTAGGAAGGTGCTAAGCCTTAGTTTTTTGCTAAAAATAGTATTAACACAGGTATGTTGTTGTTACAGTTAAGCAGTGTGGACACAATGTAAAGGTCTTTTCTGCTTCTCACACCAACCCAAGAGTGAGTGAGCTGAGGGTGCACAAGGAGCTGGGAGATGACACAGCCTGGACAGCTGACCCCAAATGGCCAAAGGATATCCCATAACATGTAACAAAATCACAGACATATGCTGAGCTGGAAGGGACCCTCAAGTCAAGGGATCATCGAGTCCAACTCTCAGCCCTGCACACCACCATCCCAAAGAGTCACACCATGTGCCTGAAAGTATTGTCCAAATGCTTCCCGAGCTCTGTCAGACCTGGGGCTATGACCACTTCCCTGGAGAGGCTGTTCCAGTGCCTACCCCTCCTATTCCCCTGTCTCCTCTTCTCCAGACTGAACAGACCAAGTGACCTCAGCCACTCCTCAAGGCCCTCCATTATCTTTGTTGCCATCCTTTGGACGCTCTCTACAGTGTCACATTCAGGACAGAAAGCTGGGAAAGGAGGAGGAAGAAGGGCAGAAATTCAGAATGATGGTGTTAAGTGACCATTACATGTGATGGACCTCCGCTTTCTGGAGATAGCTGGAAATCTGCCTGCCCATGGGAAGAGGTGAATTAATTCCTTGGTTTTTGTTTGTGTGTACTTTTTTCTTTGCCTATTAAACTGTTCTTGAATCAAACCATGAGTTTTCTCACATTTAGCCTTCTTCTTCTCTTCCCAAGTCCACTGGAGAGGAGTGAGCAAGCGGCTACGTGGCGCTCAGTTGGCTGGGGGTAAACCATGAAAATCACTGCAAAAAGCAGCCACTAAGGAGCACTAGACTCCAACAGGCCAGCAAGCTCCATGGCAAACATAGAAGCCTGCCAATTAATAGCTAAACAGCAGTAACAGCTACAAATGCAATCTAGCACTCTCCTATCAAATCTGTTGTCATCTTGAACACTTCAAGCTCCACACTGGGCACCAAAAAACACTCTATCCCAGCCAAAAGCAGCACAGCTATGCTTTTTTTGTATTTTTTTCTGTATACGTGAATATGCATACAAATGCACTTACATATATGCACACACAGACAAAATCTCAGTCACATCTCTTCCTGAAAATTTGCATCCCAAGAATAAGGTAAATTTTGGATGAAGAGAACCAGATAGTAAATAAATAAATGAATAAATAGGTAGATAAATAAGATGCAATTAATTTAATTTGGACTGTGGCCTGCTTCCACAGCAGAGCACATTAACCACTCTTATTTCTAGTCCTCTTTTTTCCCACTGCTGCTCAATACTGACAAGCATGGAAATGAGGAGAGCTACTACACTGTATTCCTGTCTCCAAAGTCCCCAAAAGCACTAATTAATTCATAGGCCATAGCTTAGAAATTTATGAAAGTGAATAGCTGAAAGTTAATTGAAGCAAAGAAAAAAACTCTACCCTTTTTAACTTACAGGGATTACTCACTGGCCTCTTTACATCTCTAACACAATTGTTTTATTATTTGATTCAACTCCTAAATTTTTTAAAGCTATCAAAACGTATGAGAGAAATGTCAAAAATCGAAGTGCTTTCAAAACAAAGAACATCAGCTTTAATTGTTACTTACACCTCAAAAAATTAAGCTCTCAGATTCTACCCTTACATGTCACTCCTCACCCGTAATTTTAAATTTCCTTTTCTTGACAACACAGGCTTTTTATTCCACATGTCAGGTGCTGACCTCCTACTTTTCATCATGCAGTACATCATCCACTACAGACAGTAGGTAAAGTAGATGAGTCAAAGAACAGTATAAATAAACTATTTTTTAAAACATGAAACCAAGCAGTAGATTTAGGTGCAGTACCAATTTATCTCCAGTTCACTGGACCATCCCATCTGATGTACTTGAGCTGTGCTCCCATTCCATGGGGAGATGGAAGCTTTATCACCACCATTTCACTGATGCAGAGTTTCATCCAGCTGTGTAACTCACTAAGGGAAGTTGAGCAGAGTCTGAGGGCTTCATTTGACTCTTACCCCAGGGTTTCCACTAGCTGCACTGGGACTTTATTTACTGAAGTTGAACTAAAAATTCACAGCAGAACTGGCAAAACATAACAATGGATTTGTTCTCATCAGCTTAACATCTGTTTTCTGAATTAACATGAGTTATAATTACTAAACCATAGTATTCACAACAAATAGCAAGAGCTGCCTGTCTCCAGAGTGATCAACTCTATTTCCTACAAATTACTGGGTTTTGCTTGCATTCATCACTTTTTTTTCTACAAATTGTAAATACTCAATTCTTTCTCAAGCAATTCATGTTTCATGTTTTTATTGATCAGCACAGTTAGCTGGCTCAGTTCTGTGCAACAGAATTTTATACACTGTAAAACACCTCAGTGCAATATGAAGGTACAGTTACTTTATACATAGTCCCACACATACAGTTGTTCTCCTGTGGAAGAATAAGGAAACATTCCTTGGTAATCTGGTTTAAACAGGCTTTAAATTTAAAAAAAAAAAAAATCTCATAGGAAATAAAACAAGCAAGTCCCCAAAGATCATCTACTTGATGCATAACACTCATCTAATCTGCATTTTTTTCTCAATTAGAAATTTTTTTTCTCTCTGTTTTATGTCCCATACAAGCTGAAATTGTTCCCCAAATAATAGATCAATACCCTACAAAAATGTATTAATGAAAAATTTCTTCAAAAGTAGTTTTCAGGGAAAAAAAAAGCAGTGACACTAAAACTGTTGACAAAAATTCTTCCCTTTGTTCATACTGCATCCAGCTCTGGGCTCCCCAGTACAGGATGGACATCAACCTCTGGACTCATACCTGTGCCCAGAGCAGCTGCTCAGTACTGCTGCCCAGAGCTACTGTGGATGTCCCATCCCTGGAAGCGTTCAAGGCCAGGCTTGATGGAGCTCTGAGCAACCTGACCTAGTGGATTTAGTGGAGGGCTTGGAACTGGATGATCTTTGATGTGTTTTCCAACCCAAACCATTCTGTGGTTCTATGCTTTTTGTATAGCAGAAACTGTTCATATTTCTAAAAGCAGAACTGAACCTAGTGATGAAGACACATTACACTATCAAGAGGCCCAAAATAGGGAGTATGCTTACTAAACAGTGATTTAAATTAACAATACAATCCAAGATACTGAAATCTAGTCCATTGCCAAAATACTACTTTATTTTGATGGGAATTTTAACCTCATCCTTCCTCTAGTGATACATCAGAATGGCAGTTAAACCAGGCCTTTGTACAAATTTCAGCACTTGGGTTAAATGAAGCACAAAGATTGGACTTTATTCTCCTTCCCACACAATTCACGCTCTACAAATAATTGGTCTTCAGTTCCTGGTACACTGCAGGTTTGTTCCAACTTGCTCAGTTATAGCAACCAACACTGGTAGCACAGATCATGCCTTTCCCTCTTACTCATTCCTTCTAATCTTCCGCCTTTCCAAAAAAATGTATTTTTTTTTGCTAATATCTTTTTCCTCCATCTCATTTCAAAACACATTGTTTCTCCTTTATCTAACCTTTCAAATTAGACTTAATAATCCAATAAAATACTTAACACCAGTGGACAGAAAATGCTCTACCTAGATGAAAACATTTGCTTTGACAGAAAAAAAAAAGATTAAAAAAAGTGTATGCCAAAAATATTAAAAACAGAATTATTTGTTCTGATGGTGCAGTTGAAAGGTACCATGAAATCTCTAATTTATTTCCCAAATTCCAACCATTCAACTGGAGATACTCCGTTTAAGTCCACCAGTGGGCTGACATGGCATGAAAACAACAGATAGACAGACACATCCTAAGAGAACACCCCAGCTTTCCTCTCACTTGGTTCTGTTTCCCAATTTTTCTCCCCAATTATTTTTGAGCCAGACCAAGTTCACCACACACGCTGCACAAACTTCCCTCTTCCTTTCCCCATTTCCTTGCTGGTTTTAAACTAACAGACTGGCGTAGCTTCCCTTCTCTGTTAAAACACTGTGTTTATCCCCAGTTTAACTTTTTTTTTTGTAAAATTAATCTCCAGCATGCTCAACGGAAGTTTTCCACATGTTCTACTTGGATGAGTGTGTATTAGTTAGTGGGTCCTATTTTTAGCTGTTTTGCCTTACATGACAGTTTATTTCCTTAAATAGCAATCTGAATATCGACAGAGGGCACAGATGAAAAATAAAACATATTCCCTGTTTCACATATATTTAGGGACATGGAGTTTTATGTTTATAAATAGGAATATCTGAACTCAGTAGTGAAATTTAGCATCAAAAGGTTAAAATAATTATTATTATTATAACCCGGAAACTTAAACAGATTTTTTTCATAGAAAATTAATCCACTTACTTTTAGACATTTTTTAATGATGGAGCTGCATCAGCCAGTATGGAATTTACTGGTAATCCTAATTATACTATAAGCTCTGCTCTGAATCCCCTTTAAACTTGAGGCACTTCAACTGATGTGGACAGGATCTCCCTCTGGAGGCCTTCAGAGGCATCTTCCTCTCTCTCGACAAGGTAGGAAACTTGGTTGCACAACAGGTTGGCTCCCACATGCAAACGCAGCCTACAGATGCTCACCCTCTCTGTCCCATTCTCCATCACCCATATGCTGACCGGTATTAAAACCCTCTGTCAGCTAAGGTGATTAAGCCTGGATCAGTGAAATAACTGAGAAAAAAAAAATTCTTAAGTTATTTTCATCCCAGATCATGTCCAAGATATCATTTACAGAGTAAACCATAAAACTGTACCAGCATAATTAAGAGAAGCAAATGGCAACACCAAAATAAAATAAAACTTAAAGGAAAAAACCCAAAAAACATTAAAGCAAAGCACCCTGGGAGGCATTAATTTGTGAGTCCCTTCCCACTCAGAATATTGTATGATTCTATGATTCATCTCCAAATGCAGACACCAATAATTAATAGAGTCAGTATGGCTTCACCATAGTTTGAGTGAAAAACATTGCAATGAAGACATGAAAGAAAAAACTTGCAAAACCTCACTAGAAATCAGAGGAAGGTGCAATTCCTAATGGTTTTGCAAAACTGTGCCCAAACCATGGAGAAATGGTAAGTGTTTTGATAAAATACGCTCTTCAGTGAAGCTGAGATGAGAAAAAAACAGATGGAATTTTTAAACATATTAGCAAGTCATGCAACCTCATTAGTTAAGTACACTAGAGTAACTTCTTTAGCAAGGCAGACATATCAAACACAGGACCAGGAAAACCTCCTTTGTATAACGGACATGATAGTTTTCATCACTTTGATACAAGTTTGAATTAACCCAAATCTGCAAACAATGAAATGCATTTACTTGTGCACTTCTTTGATAGATTCATTTTAGGTTTTCCCTTTGTTTCCTTATCCAGAATTTTCACTCTACATCCTAGCAAGCAGATCTCCCATAACCACATCAGCATTACAGAGACAACCCATGTGCTTAATCTGCCAAAATTTTGGAAAGTCTGTCTATTCATCTATATGACAGTACATAAGATATGATAATATAAACCTTCCCCATCTCCTGTGGGGATTCTTCATAGATTCCAAACGGGCTTCCCATTTTTACAGTACTTCTTGTAGCACTTACATGGGAATCTTAGTCAAGACTGAGATAAGAATTTTTTTTTCTTTGATTTTATTTTATGTTTAGTATTTTACAGTTCTTTACTAGAACTCTTTATTGAAATGAACAATTTAAAGAAGTTATTTTTGATGATGATAATATTCAGAGGACATGCCTGCTCCATAGCAATGCAGACAGAATATGCATAATAATAGAAACATCAATAAATCAAACCTATTTAATTGTTAAATACTGTACAATGCTAAGAGTTGACATTTAATAGTCAGATTTAAGAGTAACTTAGGTAAAAGAAGAATGCAGCTGTGTGTTCAACAGGCAATTTATATTGCTCCTTTGTGCTTTGAAAAGAAAGTATTTTAAACTATCAATTTATCTACTAGTATACATCAGGAAGTATTCAGCAACATAGTATAATACTCTCCTTGACAGGTTCTAAATACCTAGCTGTTGCCAAAATGTATTTCTTTTAATTTGACATAATAATTAAGAAAACTAGCATGAAGGCAATCACAAACCATGGAGCATTTCTCTTGTATGCAATGTTTTTCACTAAACATTCATCACTAATCATTTTCATCTTCATAAAAATTGGGATCAAAATAAAACTAGGATAATATTTTTGTACCTCCAGCAGCAACACAAAGATGTAAGCTTGATTCCTGCACAGCATTATTCTGCATCTTTGCTATTGTTGGTGAGTATAAAAAGTTTGAGGAGAAAACACTATGAGGAAGAGGGTAAAATAGTTTCAGGTAAGTGACATTTATGTACCTCCAATTAAAGAAAATTTAAGAAGACAGGTGCTACACAAATAACAAAATAACCACTGCATATTACTAAGGTATATCAGTCACAGATAATGGCATGTATTACACAGAGAAAGACAGCTGTAGATTAATACAAAAATATAATAAAAAATGACAATGAAACAAAAGATAAAGCATTTATAGACATAAGACCTGAAGAGCTGGGAACACTGAAATCAGATTTCCTCCAACATACTGATGATTATAAAACACATCTGTTATAGAAGAAATTATGCTCACTGTACATGTTTTCTGAACTTATATGTTACCACTGATATTAGCTCAGTTAAAATCCATCATTCTGCCTTTATAGAGAAATCTGATTTTACAGATACACACCTAGGAGTTAACAAGTTTAATATTCTTACAGTACTTACTTCTTCACTGATTCTCTAGAACTATGTCTTCGACAAATCCAAAAGTCTAGTCTAACTCTTATTTCCCAGGAGTTTTCCCACAAATCTGCAAAATAGAAGATTTCAAGTATGTACTGTGGCTATTCTGCCTCTCAAGGTTTTTATATGCCACTGCCCTCAGCCAGATTTATTACTCCCCACGTAATCTAATATAGAAACAATTCACCCGATTGGTTAAACTGCAGAGCAAAATGCTGCTATATAAAGCAATATTTTGAGCTTCCAGTTTGGGATGTTCCATGAGCACAACACTTTGAAGGAAAAGAGAATTTCCATCTAAAAGGAAATAAAAAGCTACACTCCAAATATTTTCAGCTATTTGAGATATTTTTAAACATCTGCATTTCTTATCAGCATTGGAGTGGTTCAGCAGAAACATGAGACGAAATCATCCAGGAGTTTGAAAGAGGGAGCAGCCACTCCTGCTTCTCCTCACTGCCTGCCCAGGGGGTCAGGTAAGAGACTGGGGTGGGGGGTGAGGAAGAAAATAAATGAAACACGGCAAAGAAAGCATTTCTGCTCATCTTCCAGCACCTTTCAAGTTCCCACAAAAGCCTCCTTGCAATGGATGACCTCTATCCCACAGGTAATTTAAGGACTGAAATATGAAAGGCACAAGTGACACAGGTGGGAACCCAAAATACAGAAAAGGGAGGATAATGACACATAGGAAGAAAAAAGGAGGGTGGATGCAATGACACAAATGACTGAAGTCCAAATGCACTAGAGTGAAGGATGGGTATGAAAAAGCATGTAAGCAACACAAAGAAGTGAAAATACTGTAATATTTACTGAACAAAAGCCCTCTGCCTTCCCAAGTCACTTTAACTACTTGATACAACACCTTAACTTGTCTACACATCCTAAAAGCATCTTTAACTAGTGCCTATATTAAAAAAATCATGTATTTTCTGTCTAAAACAGGAGTTGATTAAAGCAATCTTCTAATAAAGTAAAACCAGTTATTTATATTCCAGCACCAAGGAATGGCACTTGCCTTTGTTCTCATTAAATGTGCCTCTACTACATATATTATCTATCTACTGATACATAAGGAAAGTAAAATGGCTCAGATGTTCTTTACAAGATACATTTTCCCTGTTTTGCAAACAACAGTTTTAATGCCTAATACACAGTGCTTGCCTCTGCTGAGCTGAGCTACTAAGTTTTGTCTAAATTCAATTCACTGATATACTTAGAAAATGAAAATGCAATTCCCTTTCCCATGCTATTTTGATTCATAGCCTCCATGAAGATATTAACAAAATAAATCACAAAACTCTTGACACTGTACTTCTACACACTAGTCTTAAACTGGTAGAACTACCTTATTAAAAGTCACTTTTGTGTAGTGGGAAAGGGCATGACAAAGATTAGATCTGTGAGATTTGCTTTGAACAGGGAGTGAAAATCTGACCGTGAGCATTCAGAAAGTTATTTGTGATTGAATTGCTCTTGCTATCCAAATACACAGCTACCTTGTTCAGGTTCTTATCTAGCCAGCTCTTCTAAGGTACTTAATACAGCATTTTAGGAGGTGACCTAAATGCTAGGTAGGAATTGGTAGCTCTCTTCCTAGTGAGCACCAAACCTGTCACCTTTTTGGAAGCAGAATAGATCATCTCCAGCTACTTGGAGCAGTTACATACATTACAGCAGAAGAGCATGAATGGCTAGTACACACCCAAACTAAATTACTGTGAAGAGGGATAAAGCAAGGAGTAATGTCCTACAGAAATCCCTGGCATTCATCAGGCTTCATGTTAGCAAATCCCATTACTGACTGAAAAAGTAAAATCTGGCCAGACAATAGAAAGTGATGAAAAATAAAAGGGAAGTCCAAAAGATGGGGGTTGCAAATGAGAGCAATTGCTTTAGACAAGCAGCTTTTTCTTTCCACTAGCTATAGAGGGAGTGTGGGTAACAAGGTAGATGACTAACCTTGGTACCAGTGAAATGAAGAGACATGAATCCCATCCTACTTACTCCTTCTAGAGATTATAAAAGAGATAATACATAATCACATTCACAATACAAAAGCTACATTTCCCTGTATTACCTCATGTTAGCTGTACGTATTGCACAACTTTATAGAAGACAATTTGGTTTAGCAAAATGGCTTTTCAATTAATCTTTCATATAGCTTTTCTGACAATCTATTTGCACCTCAAAAAGCAGTATGGTTCTATATTCAGACTGATGGTTAGAAGCATTTCAGATGACAGATATTATCTATATTTATTTGCATCATAAAGCAATTTCTTGAAGGCAAAGCATTATAAAAAGTATGAATTCTCTAATGAAATAGATATTGGTATTTGCATTTATGAAGCAATTATTTAAAAAAACACCCTTCTTAATAAATGTTGCATGGACATGATATTTGGACAATGTGAACCTAAGTGGCAGAAGGTTTAGCTGGAAAATTATATTGATATCAAAGACTCCCTTTTTCCTCAAAGAAAACCCCCCCAAAACCCCATAGTTTAGACTCTTTTCCACTGTTACACTGTTATCTTTAACAAAAACAAACGACAATCTGTTTTGTTTATTATCATCATTATTACCAGACACCTTTCCAGATACATCTGCTGTACCTCAACTCTGAAGGTTATTAGTTCATTACTTTGTTAGAGAAGCCTAGGAGTAACCAGGTAAAGAGAATGCAGTTCATTAGCAGCTCTGAACAGAATATATACTAATTCAGTGTTACAACATATAAAGTGAATGGAATTAAGGAAAGCAATTTTAGATAATGAAATTTTAAATACTTTATATTCTATTAAGTTGCTTCCAGACTCCATTGGACAAAAGACAGACAGACAGAATCAGCTACAGAGTTAATTATCTCTCTTTCAGATCTTTCTAGTGAAATAGCCTGTTCTCTTGATAAATCGATTCACTGAAGTAATACTGAGGTTTGAAACTAAGAAGTTCATTGAACTATTGAATTATGGCTCCATAGAATTTTTTCTCAGAAAACTTATGGTTCTGGCTTTGATAAATTTGTTGGACAAAAAGCTACAAAGTGGGAGAAAAAAAAAAAAAAACCAAAAAAAAACAAAAAAAAATCCACAACAAAGTAGAGTGATCATTAAAAATACACCAATTTCAAGGTCATCCGTGAGTTCTTACTGCCATCCAGTCCCTGAAACCATTGACACGTTCACTGGGAAAAAATGCTGGGTGCTGCCAAGGTATATTGTTTATTGGCATAGAGACCAAGAACTCAAATGAGTAGCTCCATCAGGTATGCATTCAGCATAAACCAAACATCATTCGCAATGAAATGATGTAACAAATGTAGAAGCTAAACGAAAAAGAAGTTGTGGAACAGAAGCAAGCACAGCTCTCCCAATAACAGGGACAGGAGGAGATTCCTAGGGCACTAACTCAGGGCACAGCAGTAAAACACTGACTGCGGAGTGTGCCACTATTCTTGAATTGCTATTTCCTTTGACATTGTCAAAGGTTGGCTGGCACCTGCTCCTGACAGGTGCAGGAATGCCACAGCCAGTGCCAGTCCAGCCTTGCTGAGTCACTGTGGCAGCTGCTGCCCGTCAGTTCCCCCCAGAAAAGGGAAGCTGACCCCTCCAACCATGCCACTCATAGCTGAGAAAGAGAAAGGAACCTGGCAGATGCCCAGCCAACATGCTGCATCCAAAGGTCATTCCCTGGGGTCTCATAGACACTTACTGTACATAAATTTCTTCCAGTTAAACACTTCCAATAGAAGGTGTCTGTGGACACTTAACCAGGACTAGGGACATTTCACAAGTCCCACAATAATACACTACTTGAGCAACTGAGATTTCAAAAAAGACAGCCAGTTCTTATCCTGCCACTTTTGTGTGCAAAATCAAAACCAAAGTTCTCTTAAAGGCAACTATGCTCATACAACAAAAGTGATGTCTTTTTAATTGCTTTTTCAATTAATTGGTTTCCAAGGTTTTCTTCATTTCCTGCAAGGATAAGAGGGTCATATTCTCTATCATACCCATTTGCCAAGATTGAGAACTTCCATTTACTTCATTCACTAAAATTCACAAGAAGCTGTTCACAAGAAAAGATTAAAGGTTTGGGGCTTGAATCACTGGGGCAGATCTATAGAAGTTTTTTGCTGGAAGTCTAGGAGCTCAAAACAAAACAGACATCATCCCAACATCCTTTCCAGCAAGAAGTCTTTTGATCTTCCTCTCGTGGAACAGTTCAGAAGCTTCATAATGAGAAAAGACCTCTCTTTATTCCAGTCCAAAACCCAGGTAAATCCGACTCTCTCTCCCCTTCCCAAAGGCTTCTATCTTGCCTCCAACTTCTCCAACAAATCATCAGATAAGCCAGGCTTGTGCATGCCCTGATGGGTAAAGAGGCAGATTTTCCACCTAATGGCTTTGTAACAGCCAGACATTCTGTTCTCTCTTTTGGGGAATGATTTTGGTTTTTCCTCTCCCTCTAGAGGAGGATCCAGGTTGTCCTTCAGGATTGCTGAGTTTGTCATAGCTGCCTCTTCTTCTTGCCTGGGAATGAAAAAGCTTTTGATCTTAGCCTAGACAGCCATGAACTGAGGTTTGGTGGCATAACAGAACCATTAGCAAGCCATCCTCCGCCTCCTTTTCCTCCAGGTGAGCATAGCAAGAGGCACAAAACAACTCTGAACCCTTGAAATAATACTTCATTATAACGTATAATAAACCTGTAAATAGTGAAAAATTAGAACTACCAAGTGAAACATTTAAAAGCTTTGCATGCAAACCTCTCCCTAGATACCTAAAAAGAGGTAAGGGTAAATGTCTTTGTACATTGACAATTCTCAGGGCTTTCCTCAATTGAACATGTTCTTCAGAAGCCCTTCCATCTCCTTCCACCATTTATATGGCTTCCCTGTTCTCCTGCAATTTACCAGAAACTAAAGGTACCAATTCCCCTTTGTCTCCCCACTCCTCACCAGGAAGCAAGAGGCAGAAAACAGTAAGCAAGCTGTCTTCTATCCTGCTTCCCACACTCCCATTCATCTGAGGAAAAAAATAGACAGTATTTGTACAGGTAACTATGAATAAATCAATTGAAATACTTCTACCATCTGTCATAGTGTTTCTTGTTTCCTAAAGCAATAAGTGATCTGAAAATCTGGTATAAGTTGGCTCTTCTTCGAGGTCCAGAAACTACTTGTGAGAACAGCACACATATAGTACGCTGTTCTTTGACACCACAAAGAGGTGTCAAAATGAATGTTAAGTCTCCCAAAGCACTAAGTCCTATACCTTCATTTTCAGAGCAATCAAAATCTCATCTCCTAAGAAATTACTGCTTTTTGGCAGCCCATATATTAGCAGGATGTGAATATTAGCCTTGTCCTTGAACTCAGATTTCTGCTTAAGGAAAAATAAAGTTACTTGTTTAATTCCCCATCTTCTGTTCTGTTCATGATAACAGACTGCTTTAAACACTCAAATTTTCAAGAGCATTCAGCACCAACAAGTCCCATTTAGGCATGCAAATAAGTCACTTTGGATTTGCTGGATGCTGAGTGTTCTTGAAGAGCTGACCCAACTACTACTTCTGTACTACTTGACATACTGTTCACTGGATTTAAAGATGATATTGCCAGAAAGACAGTGCACTACTCGGGAGCAACTTTGATTGTTAGGCACACAGGGAGAGTGATTCTGTTATGGTACAAAAATGCCTTTCAAAAGGATACACTCTTCCATGTATCTCTGAACATAAGTATTTAAATTACATACCTTGTACAGATCTCCATACTGAAAAAAAATAAACTTCCGGAGTACTCTCATTTTTCAAATACTTCCACAACTCCTCCTTGGTTATTGCAGGTCATAAAATAGACCCTTGCTCTTCTCTCTGTACTTCTTGATACTAAAACACTTGCTAGTGGTCATTGCTGAATGACTGAAGAGAATATGCCACAATTAAAATCGCACAGCTTTTGCTTCTGGGCCTTTCATTAGGAAGGTAAGAATTCACATTCTTCTGGAAACTAAAGGGGAGGCATGGACCTTCCCAGTTGTTGTCATGGATACAGCTGCTGAGAAAAATGTCATTGTACCCCTGCAGATAAATGTATGTGACAAGTGCTTGGAATATGTGGTGGTAAAGCACCACAGATGTTAAACATTATCACACGGCCACCAGGTTCCCCTTGAAATGTAGACTAAATTTTAAAAGAAATTAAAGGAAAAAAGTTATTTTTAAACATAAAGGTTATAGCATGAAGGAAGAAAAGGCTAAGCAGTTAAAAAATGTTGGCACCTTCATAGTTCATGATGTCATGGAGGAAAAAATATTATGGAACAATAGTATGAGTAAAGGATCAAGTGTCAGCCCAACTTTGAGTTATCTAGATTTTGTCACTGTGTGTTATAACAGTATTGTTACAATAACTGTATTTCTTAGGTCATTGGACAATTAAAAACAAAGCAAACAAATAAAAAAGGCAACAAACACACACTGGAAAATTCTGTATCAGGGAAGTTCTGATCCTGATTAGACCACCTCAAAGTATCAGCATTTCTACTTGGACTAGGGCACTTTGAATCTACTTCTGATTGAGTTTTATGCTAAGTCTTTACTGGGGACACAGGTTAGAAAACAAATGAAGAGGCTGAAAACAGGAGACAGTTCTTCATTGAATCATAGAGTCCTAAGACAGCTTGAGTTGGAAGGGACCTTAAAGATTATCTAGGTCCAACCCCCCCTGCCATTTTCCACTTCCACTGATCTCAGACCCTGAATGAAGAAAGGTGATTACCAAGGTGCTTCTGGAGTGTTGCTGCACATTGCTTAGTGGTACTTCATTATAACTTGCGGGCCAGAAAAGGCAAATACTGTTCCTACACAAAACACGTTAAGCTTTGGATTCTCCTCTCCTGGTCAAGTGGAAGTACACAATACTCCCTTCTCATGTAATCTTCCAGTTACCACGCTCCTAAATAAGCAGAGAGAGAAGGGAAGGCAGGCTGCTCCTAGGGCAATCATTACTTTGAGCGAGGGAGCAAAACACATGGGGCTGGTTAGGATGCAGAAAAATGCGTTTGATTGTGACACAAAAAAAAGACAAACAAGAAAGGAGGAGGAAGTAGAAAACAGGTCTACAAGCAGCATAGAAGAAATCCCTGCAAAGTGAGGAGCTAATTCACCACTGTGCAAAGACCAAAGAAATAAGGAAGCAGAACTGACCACCCTGTTATAAATCTCTCCTCTTAAGTATTTTGGGACTGGCCTGAACAATACAATGCTGTATTTTGCAGAGATATGTGAGCTGCCGCTAAATGAAGCACGTTGGAACGGGAAGCAAGTTAACTGCTTTAACATGATGTAATACCCCAACTAATTAGCTGTTAGAAACAAAGCCCAAGAGGGCTGGACTGGATCCAGAAGGAAAGCAGTTCATTTAGGGCTACCATGGGCACCTCACTGCAGCACTGCTCTTCTCCAGAGAGACACCTCTTTGACATTATCAGCTGAAGTGGTAAAGCATGATACAATAAAAATAATCATCATCAACACCACATGCAGAGGCACAGTTTTACTGGAAAAGTAGTTGTGAAGTACATGCTGTAAAAAGAAAGGTGAGAGCATCCACTTACACCCCAAAAAGGGTGGTTGTTTCACCAAAGTTGGAAAAGAGCTCCTCCTTTTGATGAGCAGGCAGAGCACAGACTCCTACAATGCTGCTTTCACCACAGGTCATGACATTCGTCCCAGCCAAGAAAATAGCTGTTGATCAGTGTTCTGCCAAATCTGATCATCACTGTGGCCCAACACCCTACCCTGGTGTTCACTGCAACACAAGCCCTTTGAAGCTATCCAATTGTTTTAGAAAAGAAAAGCCACAAGAAAAGAAAACTTCAAACAGTTCACTCATGGCAGATCCCACCAGCCTACTATACCTTCTCTGCTTGTGCAACAAATGATTAGGGTAATAAATGTTTTAAAATCAAAATATGTTCTTATCCTCAAAACACATAAAAAGTTTAGAAAATCATCATTTCACTCCTGAAAGATGGAAAGGGGTAGCTGCATTTTTAAGATAAGCAGCCACGTTTTACTATTTGGCTTCCAACAACAGCTATTAGAAATATACGAAATTCATGGAAGAGATTCACCTGAAGAAAACAAGAAAAACAAGGAAAACTAACAAGGAAAACTAACAAGGAAAACTAACAAGGAAAACTAACAAGGAAAACTAACAAGGAAAACTAACAAGGAAAACTAACAAACAAGGAAAACTAACAAGGAGTGTCTCAGAAGCTAAGGATTGCAGAAAAAATGAAAAATTTCAGAGACCAAACACTGCCCTCAAGGCAATATTGTCCCTTCTAAGAGCCACCCACAGAATAAAGCCTGTCCCGTAAGCAGCTCTCTTTCAGGAGAAAAGCTGTCACAAAGCCATTACAACAGGCAATAACTGATATGGAGCTGGACATGGAACTCCCACAGGTCATTTTCCTGAGCAAGCTACCCCATGGTATTTCAAGGTACACATGTGCAGTGCCCAGCAAAATCTACAGTCACTTAAATCCTGCTTCTTATTTGCTATAAAGTTTTGCAATGTGATTTGTTCACTATGAGCGCAGTTTAGGTGTGTACTAAGAACTCTGCACAAAACACTAAAATCACACTTCTCCCTCTTCTACTCCACTGATACTCCTTATTTCTGTGTCTGGTTCTCTGTCTGAAGCAGGAGCTTACACACAAGTGATTTAAGTACTACATCCTTCTTTGCTGGTGCACTGAACACCTCTCCTTCCCTAAGCCTTCACTTAGGCTTCTGTTGGCTGTGAGGATACATGAAGGCACCCTTAGAAGCTGTAAGAACAGTCCTGTTCATCGGCAACATTGTGCCCAGGTCAAGGCCCAAACAAAAGACTTAGAGGTCACTGAGACAGACAGTCAACTTAAGCATTCACTGGGATGTGTACTTCAGGACTCAAAAACATTTCCCCAAAAAAGCTGTTCTTAAATTACTTTCTTGTTTGCAAACAATCCTCTGCCTCTGCTTTGATCTACCTTCAAAAGGAAGCTGTTCCACACATTAAATTCCATTTCAACTGCACTGATGAAATGTGTGGAGTGCCCTTTGCATCCTGCACTCTTTTACATTGAAGTTTTTAGGAACGTTAAGCATAAATATCCCCATTGTTCGAGTCCCAGGATGCTGACATTTCAAATCAAACTCTCCTCTATGCAACTTGTGAAAATAACAAAGATAACCTCCCACCAATGCTCAGCTGCTTGCCTATATGCAATGAACCCAGCACAGGTTGCCAAGAGACTGCAATGATGAGCAGCTTTTATTCCTTAATACTCTCAAATGAGCTTTCATGATATATTGACTCTGAGCAATAAAACATGCAAGACCATATTCTTGTTTCAGTTTAGAATTCATTTTATTGCCAATATATAAAAGGACATTATTTTTTATCAATTAAGAACATCATAGCATGTCTGTTAAAACTGAGAATAAGCAATTTTCAGACAGCACGTATAGAAATCCCCCCTGTAAGGTCCATTCCCTAGAGTAAAAATTAAGTGCAGATTCAATGAAATTTAGGAGGGTCTAAAGAATAGAAAAACAAAACCTATTATAAGATACTGCAAGTGATAGTCAACCTTTCCACCTAAGAATAAGGCAATTTAGCAATTAAAACAAGCCATCATTAAACCTTAGGTGTCAGAACATTTTTCCTTATTTGTAACTATCAAGGGTGAATAATAATTTTATACATTGTGCACTATCTAAAGAAAAAAAGTTCTTTTGGATGTGTTTCTAATACAACTTTGCATACATTCTTGGGCCCTAGTCATTGAACAAATTTTTCAAGCAAAATTCAGTGATACCAACTAGCTTTTTTTCCTGTGGATACTGCATACTTTTGTCATATAGTTTACTATAAATTTATTTTTGTTTAAATTACACTACATATCTCTCCAATGAAAGAAAAACACAGAAGTGCTTTTCCATGCATGACAAAATTCTGCACACACCACGAATCAGAGGTTCAGTATTGCTTAAATATTTCTCCATCATCATATGCTGTGGTAAAACTGACAAGTGGTGTTAGCAACAACTGACAAAGTTTATGTGATCAAAGGTCAAATAAAATGAAAAATGAAGCTTGGGCTCAAACAAAAGACAGTCTATCAATTAAACTGCATAGCTTGAAAAGCTTGATAATCATTTCCGTGATAAACAACTTACTAGAGGGAAAACATTAAAAGTATAACCAGAACATGAATGGCCAAGAAGTCAAGAAGTCTACATTTTACCAAGACCCAGTGCCATACATTTTGTTGCTGCATTTAATTGGGTCCTTTTCTGTTCCATACTCATGACTTCTGTGTCATCTGTTACCACCTCCAAGAGGTGAATATCCACCTCCATAGCCAGACCCAGTCATGTTGGAAGAATGGTGAAAATGGTGTAGCACTATTCAGGCACCCTCAACCGTATCTTGATGACCTGCACCTTTGTCAAATCCAAGGTCATCAAATGTGATACAGAATGACACCAGAAACAAACAAACAAAATTAAAAAAAAAAAAGGGGGGGGGCAATTATTTAAAATCTTGCAATTTCTTTTATAGCACATCCCAGCTTCCCTGAGCCCTGAGTCCCTCTTCAAAATCTAGCTTTCAAATATTAAATAAATCAGCATACAAACAGTCTCACAGCGAATAAATCACAGCCATAGTAGGGAGACTTTTCAAAAAAAGCAATCAGGACAGGGAGGTTTATTTTAGAGAGAGGAGAAAGACTTTAGACCTTGATAAGGCGTGACAATTCCATGCCATTGATCTGCAATCATATAGCTGTATCTGTAACGCAACAACAACTTATTTAGAGTACTCCTAATTAGGTGTAATAAGTGTACACTGGCACATTACTGAATCTATAAATAGAAAGCAACCACATTATTTCATGCCCACCTCATGTTATAAGGTATGGGAGGGGAGAAGAAAGGCACTTTAGTTTTTCAAGACCTTTCTTAAGATTGTTTTGGTGGTGTTTTTTTGGGGGGGGAGAGGGCTGTTTGTTGGGGTTTGTGGGTTTTTTTTATTCCTGAAGGTATTTAATCAGGCCTTTAAATACTAACAAATCTTCCTCAGCAGACACAGGTTATCCTCAACGGTTGTGTAAAAGGAAGAGAGAATACCTAATTTGTAATAAATCAGGAATCACATTCTACTGATCTGTAGAACATTCAGAGAGACACAGGTCTGGGCAACCAAATGTCACCTTGAAAATGTCCCTGAGCATGGGGGTAGGACACATGACCTCCCAAAGTGTCTTCCAACCCAGATTACTATTATGATCCTGTAACAACATTCATAAATATTTTTTTCTATAAAAAGTCCCTCTCTCTAACCTGTCACACCTACACACAGTAATTTAAACTGTAGATCAGCTACAAATAACCTTGGGGTATATCTCAAAGAAAAGGTATAATCATCTGTAACAAAATTCAGCAGAAGCTCATATGTCTCTTGCCCTGGCTATGACTTATTTTTATTTCTTTTTACTCAAATAGAAAAATATAAGATTTCCCTGCCATTTCCAACATTTCACTGTGAGACAACCTCTCAGGGACACAGATTTATCAAAATCTCAAAGAGTAATTTGAAATATGAGCCCTTTGTAGAACTGTTGGCAGCAGATCCCTGGCTGATGAAGGAGTAGAACCTATGATGTTAAATCCTTTTATCTCCTCCTCAATGGTGCACACAGCAATCATATAAAAAAAAAATCTTTTTTTTTTCTTTACCCTAAACAGCGTAAGAAAAAAAAAAAAAACAAAAACAAAAAAAAACCCCAAACTATTGGTTTGCATGCACATACACACATGCAAACTACTCAGCTCTAAATACTGTTCTCTGTGCAAGAAGTAAGATCATCTGTAGCACACATATGATCACAACTGTGGAAAAATGCAAAGCTTAAGGAAGCTGGAATAAAAATAATGTATTGTTAAAAAAAAAAGCTATTCACTGCAGTTGGATTTACCTGGCAACAGCAAGTAACATGAGATAATACACAAAAGCACTGACGGGTCTTTAAACATACAGCTTGACATTGCCAGCACATTTAATAGCTTGCTTTTGACAGGAGCCCGTCAGAAGTTCTGTACTTACCTATATCTTCAGTTCCTTTGAAATGCTGAAGAAGAAGCAGAACAGAGTCTTGCAATGCAGCATCAGTGGCATAGATAGAAACCTGACAATCCTCTGAAGCCTGAAGGATTTTTTTAATGCCTTTTATAGAATTACCAAGTTGGGCAAGGGAAAAACTTGTCATCAGGATACACGCACAGAGCCTAACTTGTGCAAGCTGCCTTTAAATTTCTGAAAGATCATTCGCCAGTGGATTGGGGAGAGTTGGAGACCACCAGCCTAAGCAAAAAAACCATCTCAGGTATAAATTTTATCTTACCTGCACATAGTTTTGAGGCACATTTTAGTCAATGTTCTCTCTACAAAATGTTAACCAGTGGACTGTACAGGTAAAAGTTCTTTCTTTGCTTCCAGAAGTACCACTGAATCATGTTTATTAGCCCAACATCCATTCATAACCAAATTAAAAAAAAAAAAAATCCAAGACACAGTCAACTGAGCTACATGAAGAGGTTTTCCTAAATTCTGGTTTCTCCCTGTAAAACCCTCATAATGCAAACTTCTATGTTATATGAAGGTTTGCTTAAACCTTAAACTTCACTTAGAGGAAAGAAAATCAAGTTTAGTGTCAGATAGATGGTTCTGAAAGTTATTCCTGGTTTTGTATGTTGTATGTTTGTATGCTGTAATGAGAAGCTGTGCAAAGGGGAAAAATATTTTTTACTTCCTTGAAAGTTCATATTTAATCAGAAACATTGGTTCTTCATCTCACACCCGAGTAGATCACACTAGTTCCCCATTACAGGTCTGCATACCCTCTGCATTCTTCCCCAGGCAGAATCCACGTATTATAAATGTACCATTATATACAATTAAAAAAATATTGTTTACACCATGAACACACCATATTCGTTCAGATCCTTGACTCACAAACCCCCTTTTACCCTTTGTGCTCTCTTTAATTCACTTTAATAGATCTCTGAGACTGAGGCCAATCAATGTTTGTCTAGAGAGTAACTCATGTGAAGCTCCCTGACGCTTCAGGCAAAAAATGACAATAGCTGAAAAATCAGCAAAAAGGGTGCATTAATTTTCAAGTCAATAGCTCCACAGTGAACCATCTGCTCCCAGGATTGATCAGCACCACTGAAGGAGGAGACAGTGAAGGGTAAAACTATATAAAAGAAGCAAACTCATATATCTGCACCCTCTCCAAGACTCCACACCCAACAAACTTCATGGTCATTGGCAGTTACTCTCTTTATGGGAACTATGAGAAATCTTACAGAGGCATAGACTAAAAGGAAAAGGGATGTCACCCTTTCTCTGTTCCAATTCCTGAAGAAAGCGTGACAGCAGCAGGCAGGAAAGGAGGGAGGGAACATAAAGCAAGATGTCTCTATGGGAGCGTTAAAACAAACACAGAAGTATGTGCCCATCCTCACGGTCAACAGAGAGTGTGCACAGGGAGGACAGAAGCCTGTGCCTCATGGGCATCAGCCATGCTGATCCTTTCCAACATCCTTAGCTGAACCAGAGCAAGCCACTCTTCTTACAAGCAGAGAAGCCGCTGACCTTCCTCTCACTCCAGAGGATCACAGCAGCAGTAAGGACTACCAGCAGTCAAACTGAAGCAGTTCAAACTCAGTTACTAAATTTAAGCAACCACACAACAGGACATAACTGACCAGAGCAGCATGACAGTCCTTTAGAACTACTTAAATCTCTGCAGGCATGAAAAACCTCAGCAGATCTTCCCAGCATGGAACTATGCCAGAAGTGCAAAATGACACTGAGGGCACAGCCAGTTCTCCTCGGCGAGCACATCTAGAAAGACCCTGGCAAGCACTGGACACACATCCTCCTGGTGGCTGTCCACAGAGGGGTTCCTGTTGCTTCCCACCCAGAAAATATATAGGGAGACTTGCCACCCACAAGCTACTACTCAGTTTCAAAACCCTATTCAGGTTGCTAAGTGACAATAAAGTAGTGCAATCTCACACAATTTGCAAACCCCAAGCGCTTAAAGGCAAGGAAATGAATTGTCCAGATCATCATAAATCTCATGCTGCCCATCTAATAAACAAATAAATTATCATCAAATGTAAAAGCTTGCTGAATTCATTACAGTAATGCTAACTCTCCCAAGAGTACAAGCTTAGGTTTTGTTAATGCGCTTTCAGTATCTAAGTGGTGAAATATTCCTAAACAGGGATATTATTCAAACAAAAAACTTAGCTAGAAAAATAATTTTTTTGCTCCTTCTCCATAATTGTGCAATATATCAGGATAATTCCTACATGGTAAAAGTTTTTTAAGTCAACTATGACCTGATCTTATATACAAAATTTTTATGACCCACATCTGACGAGCATTTAAGCACCAGCTTAACTTTAAGAAGTAATTAGTCACATAGAAGTGTACAGGGTGACTGAAGTGTTTCAGTATGTGCATAAATGGTGTACTATAATAAATCTTTTAATTCATTTATGAGTAGTGGTCTTATTCTTAGCATATCAATGAAATAACATTTATTTCACATCAGCATTAAGCTTGTTTGCTGTGATAAATGCAATGTTTACATTAAGAAAGAATGAGGCTCTTTTTCAGTATGATATGCAGACTATAATTTACGGATACCCCCAAGCCAGGCCTTTTTTTTTTTTTCTTTTTCTTTTTCTTTTTGTTTTTTCAAGGCCAGAGGGGAAAGGATAAAACAGCAATGTAAAAAGGTGGCAAATACAAAGGTGAAAGAAAGAGTTCTCACTTAATAAAGACAAAGTTCAGATGCCAAAGTATCAGAGTGAAAAAATGCCAAACAAAACTAGCCATGCTGTCAATGACTAAGAAGTTGCTGACATAATTTCCCCCTACTTTACAAATAATAACAAAAAAATCTAAAAAATTTAATGGCCAACCAAAACAAAATACTGGTCTTGTGGTTCCTTTGCAAGTAAGCTACTGAAGTACTATCACAAGACATCAAATTATGTTTTAATTATCCCTGTCAGAGGAAAACAACCAAAACAGCATGACTACAGAGCATTCTTTTAAACCCAAAGCTCCATATTCTGAGCATCAATGAATCCACACATTACCTTCTTGCTTTGCTAAGATTTTGAGGTCTACAAACTATATATAGATCTTCTATAGATCCCTTACAAGAAGCATGGCTGGTCAGAGTTCAAAGAAAATGAGAGGAACATTGTTTTTTTTAAAAGATATATATAGCCTTTTGGAGTGTTCCAGAGCAAGAACATTGGTCTAAGCTGCCTTTTATTGTCTTCAGCTAGTCAAGAGAATTTCAATACTTCCCTCCGGAAAAAGGCTTTGTGATAGCCAGACAGACTGTTCTTTAAATCATTACTTCAAATACAAAACCACTGTAATTCTAGGTATTCTGCTTTAGATATCCAAACTAAATTGGCTAGTCCAGCTAGTCATCCAGTAGTCATACAGCAGTCATACAACAGTCTTGCATCCTGCATTCTGACGTAACTGCTGGAAACAATTCAAAATGTTTGCAAATGATCTATATAGCCTTACATGGATAAAGACCCAGCTATAGAATAGTCCTTTCTTGAGCTCTGGAATGGCTGTTATGTGTCTCCAGGACTCTGCACATGAAGTTCACACGATAAGGCATCTCGGAAAGGGATTCCCAGTTGCCATTTATTCTTGAAAAAGTCTCTTCTTTTGCTTCTTAAAAAATGGAAATTCTCCTTAAAGTACAAAATAAACTCAAAGTTTTTCACCCAATCTTTTTCACAGAAAAGCATTCTCCAGCTCCTTGGAACAAAAAATAAAATAATCAAAATCTTGTATTAAAGATGAAAGTGTGATTATTTTTTTTCCACCTTCAAAGCATACCCAGCTGGCTGGGGGGAAAAAGGGGGTAATACATGTTATCTCACAGTACAAAATAGCATTAATACTTTAAAGATTCTAGAAAATGAAAAAAACAAAACAAACAAACAAACAAAAGAACAGAAACAAACACCAAAAAAACTCAAGAGCAACATTCTTTGAAGACCTGCTTGCAAATACCTACTGAAAAATGTTACAAGCTCCTCCTTTCTGGTACTTAGCTAGCAATTTAAGCTTTGCTAATACATGCATCACTAAAACGCCTTAGTAGATTTCATTTCAGTTTTATACAAACGTGTTAGGAGTGGTAATGACCACTGTGCCTTAAATAGTGTAACTCTTTCCATTCTAACCCTGCTTGCCTCTACACACTGTGTTCAGTCATTTTTAACTTCCCCAAACAATCACGTCTTTGACTGAAGTTTTCCTTTAATGGACTCTATTTTGAAAGCTTATGTAGACACACAGCAATTATAAGAAGCAACAAATATTGCACACCATTTAATGGTAAAAACTGGTTTGCTTTGTCCAGGGATACTCTAGAACAGAATAATATACATATATATATGTATGTATTTGTATGTATATATCCATATCAAAATTTAAATATATTGCCCTGTGGATACATATGCATGTTGCATGTATCAAGAATATACATTAATAAATTTTTCACTTTAAAAATAGGTTAAAGTCCCTGGGATGTGGTGAGAGAAACAAATTTGCCAGATTTTACAACAGTTGTGGGCAGGGAAAAAAAGTTGCTGAGATATTTTACTAAGGACGGCTATACAGTACATCAATTTAATTGCAGAATGAAAATTGTGGCAAATATGAATACTGAAGACAGATATCCTGCAGCACCCTTCAGTCTCTTCTGTGAATACTACCAGGTTCCAAGAACTTGAGGACGATTGCTATGCACTTCCTCGCTCGTGACACTATTCATATTACTACAGTTGCAGAATACATTTCAAATTACAATGCATTTTGAAGCTGTGCAGAGTCACACAATCCTAATGCATATAAAGAATCTCCACTGGGGTAAACTTTGCTACCATGGCATTTTCCTGAGAACTTCTGGTGCATAAAAAAATCATGTTTCCTTAACCAGAAAGGAATGAACCACTACTTAGCTGAGTAAATTGGGAACCATTAAAACAAGGAAAAGCAGATTACGTTGCAAAGAATGATGCTCATGCATTTGCACACTGGTATCACTCACAGCACTTTACATTTAGGTGAATTAACAAGCTATGGTAAACTGAGAGAAATATATACCAGAAACAAACAGGAAGTGACCGGGACTTGGCACTGTCAAATGTCACCATATGGAAAAGGTTAGAAACTTTTTGAAGGCTCAGTTCCTAAATGGCTGGTGTTAAGGCAAATAAAACCACAGTGGGGAATTTAATTAATTTACTTTTATTACTCTGTAATGATTTAAGGTCTCAAAAAAAATATATTAATAACTCAGACAAGAAAATTCAACTAACAACTCATGCCATTTAACTAAACAATACTATATTATCTCCACTAATTATAACACAGTCATGCTTCTGAACATGCCCCATGTTACAGCAATTTCATTACTAACAGAAACCACTGGGGGTGAAGGAGAGGAAGAAAGCTTTGTCCCACACACCTTACAAGTGTATTGATCTTACTCAATACACCGCGTGTTCTTGCATTTCCTAAATTATACTTTCTGCTCCAGAATGTCTGCTTCATGCAAAAATAAACACAGGCCAGACACTCAATGCAGATTTTTGAGCAAAACACATTTCCAACAGAGCTTTTGCATTAACTGGACATGGACCCACTAAAATAGGAATCCAGGCCAGTGATAAAAGTGCTACTCTTCATATCCAGTATTTCTGCAGAGTACTCAAGGCAAGAGTGGGAAATGTAACTGTGCTCATCTGACAACTATAATTCCAAGTAGTCAGGGATTGTTTCATTTATTAATCTTGCGCTGATCCTCAAGGTGAGAAGAATTCAAAGAGAATAAGTGTGAGCTCTAATTTGAACCTTCCCTTCTTGACGTGTTCCTGCTATAAAGAACTGAAGCAAGGCAATCTTTTTAAGGAATGTGCTTTGCACTACAGCAATTAACTTTAAAGCAACTGGAAGCCAGCTGATGACAGGCAGTTTTCGGGCTGTAGCCCCAAGAACTGAAGTCATCTGTTTAAGGAAGGCACTGACTCTGCCTGTCTTAACCAGCATCTTTAAAAATGAAGAAGCCAAATTTAACACACACATGGAGAATTTTCCATTACTTCAATCTCCAATGTAACCCTGTTTGTTACCCAGTATCATCACATATACTATTTCAAAACTGTCTGACTACAGTTTTCCAAAGTTCTCATAAAACCAAAATGTATATTCTTAAAATGTTGTGTGGGGTTTTTTTGTTTTTTGGGGTTTTTACTGAGACACGTTTTATGTACTAAATATTCAGGTCTCCCAAAATGAGGGGGAAAGATGAGTAGACATTACAAATCAAAAGTTGTTTCCATTAGGGATTTTGGCTCAAAGGTTCTCAAACTTCACAGGATACCTGCCACCTGTTTACTCACTAGCATTTCCTCCATGGAACACAGACAAACTTCACAGACGCAAAAGCTTCCAGGATGACATTTAAAGATGTTGGCTTTAATCTCACAGAAGTCCTAATCAGTTTTGGTCCTGATTTCCCTTAAAGTACCTACTGCTACAGTGTCACTCTACAGCCAACTATGGGGCTTTAGCAAGCAGTTCCTAGTGACAAACAACATGTTGGCCTAAAGAATAGTCCTTTGGTCCCTTACACCACTACTCATTCCCTCCTCCTAGAGTTGGCAGACACCAACACATACTGATCTTCAAATTTTCTGTTTGGGGTATTTAACAATAGCCACATTTTGACACAGATATGCCTTTAAAGTATTCTAAAAACAAAAGAGATAGAAATGCATAAACTAAAACTACACCCACAACAGAAGTTACAATGATGTCCAGCCATATCACAAATCTGTTTCTCTTAGCAACTGACTATAAAAGTAGTTCCACTGAAATCAAGCATGCAGTTTGCCAAGGAAGTTGCTATCCAATGTGGGTAAGCTATGGCAAAACTGGACAACAGTCTTCTAAATAGAACTGTGAACCAATCGTTAGCGTATCACAAACAAGCAATAAACTTTGGTGTAATTACATCCGCCAACACAGTACTCTTGTTTTTCATCCTCTCATTCTCTTATTTACCCCCTGCCCTCAGCTAAATAATTAATTGCTTTTATTTAGGAAGAAAAGAGTAAAGAGTAGAAACTCCCTTTGAGAGCTACAGATGTTAGAATATTTTAAGCTTCTGTTTGTGCTAGTGAAAGAGGTTTGTTCTTGTGCATATATTTCCTAAATCTTGTTATACACACATTAAAAAAATCCACTCCTGAGTGATTCTGTCTGCAAAGTATCACCATATGGTAGCTTTCACAAATGATCAACTGTACCAAAACATCTAAAAATAACATCTTCCTTAAGTAAAATAAAAACAATTACCAGCAGAGACTTTTGGGTATAATTCTGAACTAAGGAATCAATACCACATCGCTGAAATGCTTCAAGTAAATAAATAAGCAACCTCTGGAGAAAAATAGCACAGTCCTAAATGGCTCACAAGCATCAATGATAAATGTAATATACATGCATTGGGTTCTTTTAAAAGTCTGTTCTTAGATGTAAGACAAACCCAATCCATTTAATTAAAACATTAGCTTACAAACACATCCACCAAGTAAGTGAAGCTTAACAAATCTAATTTGAATGAAAGGGACGAGCTGGGTAAAAGAGCAGTTCCCTGATGTTCCTTGCTCTAGTGGTTTCATGTAACCACTGATCACCAACTACTACAACAGCAAACATACAACACCCTTAAACTAAATGGGAGTTGTCTGCCTATATATAGCTACTTTTAAATAATGCATTGTGAGTTATAAAATAAAGTGCTACTGAATTATTTAGCATGGGTCTCATCTTTAACAATGATATATCACTTTTAATTAAGTTGAAAAAAAGATGTTTATATTTGGAGTTGCATATTATTGTAAATTGCAACCAGTAAAGCAATGTTTTAACTCCAATTATGTCAGCAGTCAGTTTTTCCTATATATATCTGATTCACAGAAATAGAACTGGGACTCAAGCTAAGATAAGCAAAAGCAAGACTTGCAGAGCTGCCTTAGATCTTCAGGCGATCCCAGCTTAGCATTCATTCACAGCCTTCAGATACAGAATATCCCACCCATCTGTAACAGTTGGCAAGAATTGGCTGGGATCTCAATCTCACAAACCTCTGTCGATAACATTCATAAAAGGCATGTTTTCCTTATGCAAGTATCAACCCCCATGAGAGCAAACACTCAAATGCATTTAATACCACTACAGCTAATAAAGGCATCATGTTCCGTAATTTTTAAAACGTTCTGAAGACTGCCACACAGAAGGGTGTTACAGCTGAAAGTTTGTGTAGAACTACATTTCCAACACAATGCAACAATTGTATATTGTTTACTATAGTAACCTTTCAGCCAGGCCTAACATCTGTAAATGCAAAATTAACATTGAGCAACAAAATGGAATGACACATCTTGTTTAGGAGGTTTCAGGAAAAAACTGCTTTCCACCTCACATAACGGAGTAACATCACTCTTTAACAACCACACTTTCTGTTTAGAGGTGGCTGCCTTTTGCACGTAGTGCATGGAGCAAAAGCCCAAGGGAAGAATAGCATCAACCAGACAGGACTTCACAAACTACTAACTTTAATGGGTGCTCTGTAGAGGAAACAACACCACATGACCTATTGTGTAGACCTAAGTGTGATCAGTCCAGGCCTGCGTGGAGTCACTTTGCCCCTCAAAACAGACATTTCCAAGAAAAACCCTGATGTTCGTGTCATTGCATCAATAAGCTCTCCCCAGCGGGGTTTTGTGCAGACCCCATCACCGACTGTGGACCACGCTTTGTAGAAAGTCATGGGATCATTCTACACAGCAAGTCTGTTTCATTATTTTTATGCTTGTTGATTTTACAAGGGGAAAAAAAAATTAAATAAATACACCATCCATGAAAAAAAGTTAATTCCACTGGGACAATTTCGGCAGCCCGAGACAGCCAAAAAACTGCATTAACCTAAAATTTTGACAGCTGCTTCATGCATTCAGTGCCACGAGCGAGGATGTAAAGAAGTTTTTACGTCTCTTTCCGCGAGGTGCCTTTCAAAGTGGAAGCCGCCTTTCCCCCCTTGGCGGCACCCCGCTCCCGAAGGGGAACCCGACGTGCCACCGCAGGCTCGGTGCCTGCCGCTCTGGCGGGGCGCACGGCAGCGGCCCCCGGGACCGGGGGTGAACTAAAAAGGGCGGGTGGCGGGCACGGAAAGTGGCGAGGAAGGCTCGCTGAGCCGGCCCACCCGCGCCGCAGGGTGGCGGGGCGGGATCCCCGCGGCAGCGGTGCCCGTCGCCGAGGAAGAGGAGCCGGAGCGAAGGAGGGAGGGAGGAAGGCAGCCCGCCGCTTCCCCCACACCCAGGACGCCCGGCAGGGCAGGGCGGCTGCCGGCGCAGGCAGCTTCCCCTCCGGCCAAGCGGAGCCCCGCCGCCCCGGGGGGCTCTTCCTGCCAGCCGGGGACAGATGTGGACGCAACAGCTGGACGGGGAGGAGGGGAGAGGAAAGGAAGGAAGAGGCACGGCTGTCTCAACTCCCCCCCCCCCCCCCCCCCCCCCCCCCCGCCCCGCCGCCGCTCCCGGGGATGCGGGCGGGATGCAGCGGCCGTCCCCGGCTCCGGGCTAGCCCCGCTCTGGGGTGGTGGGATGGGGATGGAGAAACCGGCCGTGGAGGCGGCGGGGCTGGCCAGCTCCTGCCCCCCTTACCTTGCTGCGGATCTGGCCCGAGGTGGACACTTTCCGGATGAGTTTCTGGGGGCCCTCGTGCTCCCCTTCGCTGTCCGACGACTCGTCCGCCGGCCCCGCCGCCGCCGCCGGGGCTTGGGGCTGGGGCTGCAGCGGGATCCCGGCGCCGCTCATCCCCGACTCGGCCCCGGCCATCTTCCCGGACTCCTACCGAGAGAAAGCACACGAGCCCGGCTCAGCCAGGGCAG